>PVJO010012007.1:0-57538 GCA_004026905.1 Hystrix cristata | reverse complement strand
AAAGTAAAGTCAGGAAAATGCAAGGAATGTATGCAAATAAGCAATGCAAACAAGCAGCTAATTAGCCTCTTCCTGTATCTTTTATCTAGGCTACCTGTCTCCAGGGCAGCCCGTACTCCCACCCCCAATCTCAGTCTCACATCCTTGATCCCAGCAGAACCATGCCAAACCGATCAATGGATCAATTTAGTAATCACACACTCTAGATCCAGCTATCTCTTACCACATGAGGCTTTGGGGGGACATCTAGACACAAACCATAACACAAGGAGAAAAGAAAAATTCAAGGGAGACTGTCTGTAATAAAAGCTTTACATCGCAGAAGGATATCAAGATTTTAGCCTCTGTTCTCAACTCTCCACTACCACCATTACGTCCTCCATCAGGGCTATGTTATGTACATGTAATATATTTGTTTACTTTGAAACACTTATGCATTTTTTTTACTTGTGTTTATCTGTGGATCTATTTGTTCACTGTCTAATAAGCAATAGAGTTCACCTCTCTATTCATACTCTTACCACAATCCCATGCACATAGTAGACTTGCTTTTCTTCAAGTGTCGAATTAATGAATAATATGTCTATGGACCTATAAGTGCTAAGAAAGCAACAACGTTGGAATTTTAGAAAGAACAATGTGTCTAAAAATCAGACATTTTGACAGTTACTCTCTTAAGGTTATTTTTGTTAGACATTTTAACATACATCCTCCTTAGAAAAACAAACAATTAAATATGAAGTTTACTCACAACCTATATTCATCAAATAGTCTCTCCTTATCCTTCATCCACTCCTCAATTATGCTTTATTACCACTATAGTTACAATGAAGAAAAGAGTAAAGACAGTAAAGAATAGGGAACCAACATGGATGTGTGCTGCAGGATGTGTTAGGGGTGGAACAGTGTGACAGTAAGAGGAGGAATAAAGGTAAAGAATATCTTTACCTACAGTATTTGGTAAAAAATCAACGTACTATTTAAATGTTGAAAGCTAAATCAAAATGCTTGGCTTCTTCGTTTTGTGTTGCTATAGCAGAATACATATGGCTGAGTAAATCATAAGGAAAATGAAGTTTCTTCATTTCAGAGTTCAGGACAGCCAAGAGCATAGTGCTTGTATCTGCTCAACTTCTGTAAGGGTATCATGATAATCCAACTTATGGCAGAAAAATAGAAAAGGAAAGTGGCACCTGAGGAAAAGCACATGTGTGACAGAGACTAAGAAGATGTGCCAGAGTTTCTTTCACAGTAACCAGTTCACTCATTCAAGGGCAAGAATTAATTCCTGAAAGAAAAACACTAATCCTTATTAAAGGCCCTGCCAACTCTCAGCACTGTTACATAGAGAGAAGACTGAGCTTCAGCATGAGTTTTGGTGAGGAAGAAATATATTCAAACCATAACAACTTTAGAACCAGACTAACTTAGAGGAGGGTACCTGGTCAATGTCACCTGTGCCAGGACTCATATCCTGAAACCTGAGGTAGGGTCTGAGAGGAACATCCTGAAAGGCAGTCGGAGAGATACAAGCTTTCCTAAGGTGGCTCTTTGCGGGGTAAAGGTCCAAACACAGGATCTGTTCCTTTGGGATTCAGAATGAATTTTCCTAGTACGTGATTGGCGTCTAAAATTAGTGAGAACTTCATCATTTTCATGTAAAGCACATCCTCTGTTATAACGTAAACCGGCAACATAAGACGCACTCAACAATATTAACACTGAATATGTGAAAACCCAATCTTTAAGTTCAGGAGGAAAAGCTCTATACCACTGTCTGAAGCCTGTGCACCTCACACTAGATTCATCACTTCCTAGCGGTGGCAAGTCAATTAATTTCTATTAGCCTTGGTTCCTCATCTGCAAACTAAGGATAAAAATTCCTTACTCCCAGGTTGTTGTGAAAACTAAGTGATAGAGGTTCTAAAAAACTCCATAGAGGGCTTGGAGATTTAACTCAGGGGTTAGAGTGCCTGCCTGGCAAGCACAAAGCCCTAAGCTCAATCCCTGGCACCAAAAAATAATAAATAAATAAATAAATAAATAAATAAATAAATAAATGTAGAATGAAATAAAATAAAAACTCCATAGAATACACCTACCACCAAATGGGTTTTGTGAACATGTTGAGCACTCAAGGCTATTAATAAGTATATTTGAGTGCAGATCAAATGTGTGCTTTCAACAAATGCTATTTTAATGTGAAGGAATAAACTGAATAGGTGTAGAAGGACAATGGAGCCAGGGGACAGGAAAAGTATAGCTGGCTCGGGAGTGATCAAAGGAGCAGAGAAGCCTCAGGAGCCTCCCACCCGTGTTTTTCATGTCACAGTTCTGTACATGATCTCAACAGAAGGCTAGTGATAGGTTTGAATTGTTTGGGACCACACAGAGGTAGAACTGCCCTAAGGTGGTCTGATTGGGATGTAGAACTAAGTTACCCTAATTTTTCTATAGTAATTTTGTTTGGGTGTTGCCACTTGAAAGCCGAGTAATAAGTAAAATGGAGTTAAAGCTAATGTGTCAACTGGATCTTCTCCAAACTGAAAAAGAATCAGTTTTAAGAGTGAAAAATTGTGCTGTACTGCATATGGGAAAGAAAAAGCCAGTTGAAAATGCATTTTGTCTAAGTGACATTTTAATACTACAACTCCAAATCTTGACTTTTGAAATAAAAATGCACTGACTTGGGTCTCAAGGTTTATGAATTATAATTCTGTCTCTCTGAGTGACGTTGAATTACTTTCTCTATATGTCACTTATAAATGGGGCCTAAGAAGAAACTGTCAAAAACGACACACACAGAAAAAAATCCAAAAAATGAACAGAGCATTGAGGAAATGTTTGACAAATTTAAATGGTTAAAATTCTATTTAAATGGTTAAAATTCTATTTATAGCAGCACAATTTGTAATAGCTAAATTCTGGAAGCAGCCTTTATATCCATCAACAGAAAACTGGATAAACAAAATGTAGTATCTATACATAATGGAATAGTATTCAGCTATAATGAATGACAAACTAGAATCATTTATAGGAAGACGGGTGGACCTGGAAAATATAACGTTGAGTGAAATAAATCAGACTCGCAAGCTTGAATACTGTGTGGTATTCCTCATTTGAGTGAGGCAAAATACAAACAAAAGAAAAGGGTAAACTACGATTGCAAAAAGGCAAAGGGTTAGATATAAGCTAATAGGCAAAGGATCCCAGGGAACAAGAAGAAGGCAAAGGGGGAGGGGAATGGGAATCCAGAAGAATAATGACATTTTAAAAACAAGAACCTAATAACCCAAATTTAACACAGTGACACGTACACTAGGCGCTACAGTAACTTTATGTAGTTATGACTTAATGCTGCATCTATGTGGTTGTTTACATTGCTCGTTGTCATAAGCAAAATGCACAATGTATTGTGGTCTGTAAGCTTGTGTAATGGCCTGTAGGTTTGTGTAATTTTGGATAAATTTTAATAAAAATCTATAAAAAATTTAAATGGTTAAAAATATAGGCAATTGAAACTTCTGCAGAAGATCAAGTTTGGGAAGAGATACAAAAAATGTTCAAATAAATAATAGTTAAACTTTACAAAAATTAATTAAAACGATAAAACTTCAGATCCAAGATGTTCAATGAACCCCAAGCACAACAAATGAGAGGAAAACTATGCCAAGGTACGTCAGAATCAAATTGCTTAAACCCAGTGATAAATACAGTTTCTTAGCCCATTCTGACTCCTAAAATAAAATATCATAGACATGGTAACTAATCAAAAATAGAAATGTATTTTTCACAGCTCTGGAGGCTATTGCTGACAGATGCAGTTTCTGATGAAAGCCTGCTTTCAGTTTCAAAACTGGTGTTTCTTTTTTGGGGGAGTGGGGGACTGGCTGTGTTTTCATACAGCAGAAGGAATCGTTAGCTCTCTGATATCTGTTAGAAAGGCACTAATTCAAATCATGAGTACTTCATCCTTATGAACCATTCACTTCTTGGTTGCTCCATATTTTAATACCATCGCTTTGAGGTTATGATTTCAACATTTCAATTTGGGAGAAGACAAACATTCAGAGTACAGCAACATGCTACATGAAGAGAAATAAAGATGCTATGCTTTAGATTTCGAATGTTTCCCAAAGGCCTTATGTGTTCAGAGACTGAGATTTGGGAAGATGATTATATTATCAGGGTGCTATACTCACCAGGGGCAAAGCTGAATATGCTATTAGGAGCTAGGGCCTGATCAAAAGAGACAGGTCTCTGTGGCATGACCTGGAAGGGTAAATCATTCTCCTTCAATTCTCCCTTCTCTCTCTGCTTCCTGGCTAGAAGCAGCTTTTCCTCACCAGACCCTTCCACTATGCCCTTTACGCCTTGGAGCGAGCTGACCATAGACTGAAAACATGAACCAGAATAAATCTCTCCTCCTTTAAGTTGTGGGTGTCAGGTATGAGAAAGTACCTAAGACAAAAGATAAGAATATAATATCTCCTATCAGAAATAATGCAAATACTATGACAATGAAAAAAAAATAATATTCGGAGAGAAAAATGCTGCCTCATAAAGTGCTTCACACAATGAAACATATATCTAAAAATGGAATAAAGAAATTTTCAAACATACAAAAGAATTCACAACCAAATTTCTTTGTAAAAGCATTAAATTCCTCAAACAAGAAATATGATACCAGATTAAAATGTGGATCTACACAAAAGGATGGAAATACAAAGATGTTTAATCTAATTATTTAAACCTATTTGTAATGGCCATACATCAAAAATGATCATATGCAGGATATACACACAAGAAGAAATCGCAACTAGGTATAAGTATGTACACATGTGTAATGTCCACAGTATTCATATATGTTAAATGACGACTGCATTACTGTTACATGTGTGTTAAATTAAGTCAAGCATTATAATACATAGCTACATTGGTTTGAAATTCATAGATTCATTCATATAAATATGCCCTTTGACTTAGTATTACTTTTTCTTGGAAAACAATTAGGCAATTATTATTTAAGAACATAAAATGTACTTTCCTTTTCACCCAGTAACCAAAATTCTACAAATTTATGCAAAAAAATCAGCCAATGAAGAGTCAAATATATGCATGAAGTTGCTCTTTATGTTGCTATTTAAACAATTCCCAGTAATTGGTGCAGTAAACTATATATCCTGGATAAAATATCATTAAACTTATACTCGATACTTCATTAAACTTAAAATCAACAATACTGTGTAGAAAATTCTTATGAAATTCAATGTTTGAAACAGATAAGAAATGGAATATTTCCTAGGATCACAACTATCTGAAATATTTTCCTTGACTAAGAATCTAAGCAAAAAAACGGAAGTTTGAATTGTCAGAATGAAAAGGAGGAGTAAAATATCTTTTGCTTCTACTTTTCCATTAAAGTTGTTTAATTCCCTGCATACAAACAAATTGACAAATTCATATTTTCTTCAAGTTGTTGAAAGACGTAGCAAGATAACTATATCTTACAAAAGTGCTTTGATAATTGCTAAAGGGCTATTTTTACAGTTTTAAAGTGATAGGTTGACTACAATTATTTAAACATAATTTCTATATAATGAATAAAATGTATTATATGGAAATTTTATTACTTGCTGTTGCACAAACCAGTATTCCAGATGAACATTTTAAAAACTAACACAAAAATCGATAGGAAAAGATTATCTAGTCATGGGACCTCTGCACTGATAGAGGGAGGATATCTGAAAAACTAAACGTCAATAAAGACAATAAGATCACTGAAAAAAGTATGCAAATCAACTTTTTTAGAATTCCAAAATTAAAGAAGGGCTTGAAATAATTTAAATAGTGTTTTTAAAGTAAATGGCACACCAGAAGGAGAGGATAGAAAGATACAGGAAGAATATCTAAATGAATAGTGGTCAAAAAGTTCCCAAATTGATTTACAAAGTAGTAATGTGCACATAAAAGAAGTTTGACAAACTCTAAGTAGATAAAGAAATCCAAACCCAAACACATAGTAGTAAAATTGCCAAAACTAGGATCTTGAAAGCAGCAAGAGTAAAGCAAGTAAATCACACACACACACAAAAAAACCTCTTCTAACAGATTTCTCATAATAAACAATGAAGACCAAAAGTAAGTAGAATGAGATGATCAGCGTGCTGAAAGAAAAATACTGGCAAAGGTGATCCAACATGACTGAACAGAGGAAGAGTCATGTCTGAGTAAGCCAGAGATGATCAACTGCAAGAAGGGAAGGGACATACGCCCTGATCCAAAACAATAAATTTGAAAGAAGAGACTTGTCGATTGAGTAAAACATAGACATATGAGTTAAAAAGAGGGACATGGTCTCACAGGGCTGGCCTGCAGGACCTCTGCATTCACACACTATGGAGACAGTAATTTTGGGAGTTTCTCCAACAGCTGGCAGAATCTAAGGAGCATGGCAGGGTCTAGCTTCAGAGGATAGACTTGGGAGTATATGAATGTCCTCCTCTCCAAACACTAGGAGGCTGCATCCCTAAATCATTTCGACCAGCGCACACCAGGGGCAAGTGATCAGTGGCATGAGATGCTCCTTCCCCACCTGCACAGTCTCAGACTCGGAGAAGATAAATAAGTAATCACTGCTATGTTGAAAGTCTTTGATATTGGACACTGGGCATGCCCAAGTTACTGCCAGGAACTTGAAGCTTATGCCATGACAACTGGCACATTCACCTGGCACGCAGAGCTAATATTGGTCCCGTTTGAGTCCCAACCTGTCACCATGGGCTTGTTTGAGTCTGCACCCAGGTCTCACTGCTCTGCTTCAATCCTAGACTTGCCAGAGACACTGACACCTAGCACCAGTCCTGGGCAACCTAGGTTTCCACAGGGAGCTCCCATCATGCACAAGTTTCTGCCTGGTACACATGGACTGTGGCAGCATTTGTTCAGCACCATACACACTGCTCCCACTCTGGGTACAGTGGAGTCTCCGTTCTGCATTTTGACTGAGTCCCAGGCACAGTCCCTTCTTGATGATAGGCCAATCCCCTGCCTGGTTAGCATCAAGGGTAAGGTTTTGCCTATTTTGCCCAGTCTCTCCAGAAGGCCATGAGACACTACCCAGTGTCCTATACCCTCACCACACTTGCTGGAATCTCCCCATGTCACTCCTGGGATCACCTGAATCTCCTCTAGGTGCCCCAAGGTGACACAAGATGACCTGTTGTCTGGAGTTGGTCCCATGGACAATGGGACATACACCAGGTACCCAGCATCGGCCCCCAACCAGTAGGAATCCACACCAGAATCCAACATTTCACACTTTTCTGGGGCTGGCTTGGCAGCTTGGACAGTTGCCACAAACAGTGGTTTATAGACAGGGGACGCAGTGAACTGAAAAATCTCCACACAAACCTAAAGGTTATACAGAAGGGCAAAGAGGAAGGTGCTGTGTAAGATTAAAGACTCCAGGCTTGGGAAAAAAACACTCTTCTGGAAATATACAGGATTTTTTTTTCTTTTTTCTTCTCTTCTTCCCTCATGTAGCCCATTTTTTTTCCTTTGCTCCTCCATTGATATTTATTATTGTTATTACTATTATTATTATTACCTACTATTGGTGGAGAGTTGGGAGATGTAGCACCCATTTTCTTTTTCACCCTTTTAAAAATATAACTTTGTTTCATTTGTTTGAATAGGTCTTTCATTTTAGGGGTTTGCTGGAGATCAAACTCAGGGCCTTGTGCTTGCTAGGCAAGTGCTTTGCCGCTGAGTTAAATCCCCAACCCCAGGCCCTCCATTTTTTTCTGTCTTCTTTTCTAGATATCTCCTTCCACCTGTTTCCTGAGTATGTCTTCTTATTCTCTTTTCCTCTAGTTTAATCTCCATTTCCTTTATTAATCCTTATCCTAGTTGGGCTTTTCTGTTACTGTTTTCTAATACTACTAATTTACCTTTACTCCTTAATAGAACCTTTCATATCAAACATATCACTTTCTTTCCATACTCCATTGTTCAATTTTTCATGACCTAATTCTTTGTTCTTCATTCTTGCCTAGCCACGCCATTTACTCCTGCAAATCCATAGATAAGTAACTATATCTTACTATTTCTAAATATTCTTATATTATGAAATGATACAGTAAAATTTCTCTATTGAGTAGATATGTATTGTATGTAAATATCTGGTTAAGTTTGTCATAATCCAGTTTAGACTTGGTACTCTTGTTATTGTTGCTTGCAACAGTTTATCCAAAGAGACATAGTTATTGCTATCAATTGGCATTCCATGTATCTAAATTGTCTGGGGGTCATAAACATTACTACAGTCCATTAACAAAGAACTGAGTGCTCTATACATGAAACAGGGTGCAAGCATTCCTCCCTCACAAATGAGGGTGGTGGGATTCTGAGATAGATCCAAACACCAAGAGCTAGCTAAGCCAAGGGGACATCTCTGAAAAGATGATGTTGTTATAAAAAGAAATAATTATCTGTGAAAAACATAGGGCCAAACACCAAATCAATTAAAAGAAATTTTAAAAGGGTAAAAAAATTTCACTGGACATATAAGGTTGAAAAGACTTCATGAAGAGGCAATGTCTTACAAAAAATCTCCACAAGTTCTACTCACTTTACTATAACTCAACCCTCAGTGCCTCCCAAAAAAAGGAGGAGAAAAACAAGGATGGAAATCAGAGATCATATATATATATATATATATATATATATATATATATATATATACCCCTCACAGATATATGTACACATAGAGAATGGGGAAACAAGGCAACAGAAAACCTTTGAGGTCTGACAACTCTCACAAAGCAGAGTAAGGGCTCATAAAATAAGACAAAGCAAATAACAGGTAGAATCGATCGTGCACGGTGTTTATAGAATGAATAAAGAAAGTAAAGGCGTTCAAGGAGAGAATGAATTAAAAGTTCATAACAAATACACTCAATATGTCCGTGAATGATAGATTCAACAAGGCTATACAATCTTCAAAATATGGCACACAGAAAAAATAAACTGTACAGATTTTATAAATTGCAGAAATGACCAATGTGAAGATAAAGTGTCTGAAACTGAGGATAAAATAGTGAATTACAGTGAAGTAGCAAAGAAATCACAAAGAAAATATGAGAACAAGAGAAGATTATCCAGCAGCTACTAGAAGACAATAGGAAGACCAGTCTAAAGCTACCTGAAGTTAGAGAAAAACTAGAAGATAACACAGATGGATTTACTAACATGTTTAGAGAAATCATAGAAGAAAATTTCCCAAACATAAGAAAAGAGGTTAAAATATAAGTAAGCAATGCTTACAGAACACCAAACAAATGTGACAAAAAGAGATCACCAATATCCCTATTAAATTACCAGATATCCAGAAAAAAAAAAACTGAATTTTAAAAGCAGTCAGAGGAAAAAAAGTCCCATACAAACATAAACCAATTAGAATCACAGCAGACTTTTCAAAACAAACCCTAAAGGCCAGAAAAGCTTGGAGTGAAGTATTTCAAGCCCAAAAAGCAAATAACTTTCAACTCAGATTAATTTATCCAGCAAAGCTATTTTTCAAAATAGATGGAAAAATAAAATATTTCCATGAAAAATACCAGCTTAGAAGATATGAGTGCTAAACTAGCACACAAGAAAATACTTAAGAAAATTTTTGACAGAAGCAATGAAGCCAACACAGCTAAAAACACAGAAAATGCAAATTCTAAGTAAGGTCAACAGATAAACAACAAGAAAGAACATCAGGGGAAAAAAAGATCTATGAACAGACAAAGAAGACACTGATAATAAATAATCAACCCATCTCAGTAATATCTCTCAACATTAATGGCCTAAATTCTCCAATCAAAAGACACAGATTGGCAGACTGGATCAAAAAAAATAGAATCCAATAACCTGTTACATTCAAGGAACTAAAAAGTGAACTACAGGCCAATCTCTTTAATGAACATGAATGCAAAAATCCTCAATAAGACCCTGACAAACAGAATGTAGCAAATCACCAAAAAGATTATACAACATGATGAAGTAGGATTGTTTCCAGGAATGTAGGAATGGTTTAACATATGCAAATCAATAAATGTAATCCACCATATAAACAGAAGCAAGGACAAAAATCTCATGATCATCTCAACAGACACAGAAAAGGCATTTGAAAAAATCAAACATCTGTTCATAATAAAAACTCTGAAGGAAATAGGAATAAAAGGACTTTATCTAAACCTGTTAAAAGCCATCTATGGCAAACCAACATTAAACATGCCAACATCATGCTTAATGGAAAGAAGCTGAAACCTTTCCCTCTATAACGAAGAACAAGACAAGGATGTTCACTATCAGCACTTCTGTTTAATATAGTTCTCAAAATATGAGCTAGTGCATTAAAAAGAGAAAGAAATACAAAGGATATGGGTAGGGAAGAAAGAAGTTAAAGTATCACTATTTGCTGATGACATGAAGACCCCCAAAACTCCTCCAAATGACTCCTAGAACTAATATCCAATTTCATCAGTATAGCAGGATACAAAGTCAGCACTCAAAAATTAATAGTGTTTCTGTACACCAATAACAAACTCATTGAGAGGCAAATTAGCTTCACAATAGCATCAAGAAAAATGAAATCTTAGGAATGAACCTCACCAAGGAAGTGAAAATTGTAGAACTCTGGAAAAGGAGACTAAAGAGGATATCAAAAAATTGAAAGATATCCTCTGTTCCTGGGTAGGTAGAACCAATATAGTCAAAATGGCCATACAGTGGTAGCTTGGTTCATGAACTTAATGTGTTCTATGATTTTGAAAAAGATGACCATGTTCATATTTGTGTGGGAAAGATGGTTCTGGTCATGGTTGTCACCCAATGCAGAATTTGCAAGCAAAAACAAAAATTTGTAAAATGCTTCTGTTTGTTAGTCAAATTCTTTGTAACAAAAGCATTCATGCACCAAGGTAGCAGTGTACTTCCAAAAATATTATATAGATTTAACAAAATCCCAATGAAAATACAAATAACATTCCCTACAGAAATGGTGAAAGCAATCTTAAATTAATAAGGAATTACAAGAGACCTAGAATAGCAAAAGAAATTTTGTACAGCAAAGGCAAGGCAGAGAGCATCAGAATCCCAGATTTTAAGTTATATTACAAAGCTACAGTGATAAAAACATCATGGTGTTGGCAAAAACAGACATGCGTATCAATGTAACTAAATAAAAGATATAGAAACAACTCCAGACACATTCACCTGTTATTTTTGACAAAGGGGCCAAATCTTTTCACTGGAGGGAAGATAGCCTCTTTAACCAGTGGCTTTGCAAAAACTGGCTGTACACATGCCAAAGGTTGCTCATAGAATCATATCTCTCACCGTGCACTATACTAAAATCAAGATAGAGCAAATACCTAAACATTAGAATTGAAGCACTTAATCTACTGGATGACAAAATAGGCAAAACTCTTGAAGACATGGGAGTAGGAAAAGACTTTCTGAACAAAACCATGGTTGCACAAGAAATAATACCAAGAATCAACAAACGGGATCACATCAAATTATAAAACTTCTGCATAGAAAAGGAAACCACTAGCAGAGTAAAGAGACAACCTACAGAATAGGAAAAAAAAGAATTGGCAACTACAAAGGACAAATATCTATAATACATAAAGAACTCAAAAATCTTAGACTGCCCAAATTTAATAACCCAATAAAACCGGGCATCTGAAATGAATAGACATTTCTCAGATGAAGAAATAATAACAGCTAGTAAATACCTGAAAAAATATTCAACTTTGATGGCCGTTGGAGAAATGCAAATTAAAACAACACTGAGATTTCATATCACTCCAGAAAGAATGGCTACCACCTAGAAATCAAACAATAACAAATGCTGACAAGGCTATGGGGAGAAAGAATCTCTTGTCCATCGTTGGTGGGACTTTAACTGATACGACCACTATGGAAATCAGTATGGAGGCTCCTCTGAAAATTAAACTAGGAATTCCATCTTACCCTGCTATTTCCCTTCTAGCTATCTTACCCAAAGATAACAAAGTGATGTATACATATTCATATTTATAGCAAGTGTAATTCACAATAGCTAAATCTTGGAAACAACCTATATGTTCGTCAGCAGATAAATAGATAAAAATGTGGTATTCATACACAATACAGTACTACTCTACCATAAACAGGATAAACTTGAGTCATTTGTAGGAAAATGGATGTACCTTGAGATCATAATATTAAGTGAAATAACTCAGACCAACAAGTTTAAATAGCACATGGCTTTTTTATATTAAAAATTCTCTCTCTCTCTCTCTCTCTCTCTCTATATATATATATATATACATATATATATATATATAACAGTCAGAAGAAAGAAAAAATGCACTGTAATCTAGTGCAGATAGTGTATCTAAAAGTATAACTTGACTTAGTTCAATGGTCTTACATGTTTTATATGTTCTTTGGCCTATTACTCTGGTTTTCCATCTGTATATATGATAATTAACTTTATATGGTCTTACAAAATAAATGAATCTGATGGTAGAAAAATAAAAAGGGAGTGGAGGCAGGGAGGAAAAGAAAGGAATTGAACTGTGTTATGTACCTGTACAATCCCCTATAGTGAATGCAATCATTATGTACTGCAAACATGTAGTAATAAAAGTAAAAAAATTAAAATTAAACGATGGAAAAAATATTTCATACATCAGAACATCTAAAGTCAGCATGGGTAGCAATTCTAATATCAGATATGGTAAAATTCAAGCTAAAACTGATTAGAAGAGACAAAGAAATTAGGTAGTTAAGTGAACAATCCAACAAGAAGAAATAGCATTGATAAATATATATGCAAAAATACTGGAGCACCTATCTTTATAAAATAAAAACCGCTGAACATCAAAGATCAACTAAACACTAACACAATCATAGTAGGGGATTTTTAACTCCCCATTTTTTCAAAGAGATAGATCAACTGAAAAATCAATAAAGAAATATCAGATCTGAGCCATGTCCTTGAACATATGGACTTAATAGATATTTACATAATATTCAAGCCCTCAACAACAGAGTATACATTTTTTCTGCAGCACATAGTACTTTTTTCGAAATAGATCACAAGTAGTCCACTAAGCCTGCTTAAGTAAATATAAAATAATTGAAATTATCCTATGCATGCTATCAGACCACTTTGCAATGAAAATAGAAATCAATGACAGAATAAATATCAGAAAAGTTAAAGCTCCCAAAAAAGTAACAACCTATTCCCAAATAACCAGTGGGTCAAAGAAGAAATTAAAATTTTCTGGAAGGTAATGACTGTACAACTCACTGAATCATCTGGGACACTAAGAAAGCAATTTTATGAGGAAAATTTATCATAATCAATGCTCAAATTAGGGAGAGAAAGGAAGCCCAAATAAATAACCTTATGAGGAATCTTAAAATACTTGTAAAAAACAACAAACCATCCCCCAAACCAAACCAAAATTAGGGAGGGAAATTATAAAGATGAGATGGAAAAATGAATGAAATGGAGACTAAAAACAAAAGTAAAAACTGTCAGTGAATCAAAGACTGATTCTTTGTAAGAATAAATAAAACAGATAAACCTGTGCCCAGACTTAGCAAGAGAAACAGAAAAGACTGAGGCCAATGCAATTGGAAATGAAAAAAGGTGATATCACAGCAGATACTGTTAAAATCCAGAAATTGGTAACTACTTTGAAGATTGTGTTCCAATAAATTAGCAAATTTTGAAGAAATGAACGTATTCATAGGCTTACACAACTTACCAAAGCTAACCTAAGAAGACATAAATATGTTTAACAACCCACTAACAAGCAAGAAAATTCAGTCAGT
Source organism: Hystrix cristata (assembly GCA_004026905.1). Classification (NCBI taxonomy): domain Eukaryota; kingdom Metazoa; phylum Chordata; class Mammalia; order Rodentia; family Hystricidae; genus Hystrix; species Hystrix cristata. The sequence goes on along the minus strand of PVJO010012007.1, from coordinate 43,654 downwards.
AATAAATAATCTACCAACTAAAAAAAGCTCAGGACCTGATGGATTCACTGCTGAATTCTACAGAAACTTTAAGGGTGTTATATCACTAATAATCATCAGAATTTCCAAAGAAACTGAAAAGGATGGAGTGCTCCGAAATTCATTTATGGAAGTCAGTATCAATCTGATCCTCAAACTGATAAAAACCCAATTAAAAAAGAGAACTATGGGCCAATCTCATTAACCAACAAAGATGCAAAAATTCTCAACAAGATATTAGTAAATAGAATCCAACACATTATAAAATAAGATCATGCATCATGATTAAGTAGGTTTCATCCCACAAATGCAAGGATGGTTCAACACACACAAGTCAATAAATGTAATAGATCACATAAACAGAAGCAAGATCAAAAACTACATGTTCAAATAAATAGATGCATAAAAGGCCTTTGACAAAATCCAACATCTCTTCGTGACAAGAACCCAGAAGTAAGCAGGTATAGAAAGACCACACCTTAATTTGATAAAAGCTGTTAATGACAAAACAATAGCCAGCATCATATCGAATATGGAAAAACTACAACCATTCCCCCTAAAATTAGGAATAAAACAAAGATACCCACTATCACATCTATTCGACATAGTTGGGACATTAGAGCAATCGAGAAAGAGAAAGAAATAAAAGGTATACATATAGGAAAGGAAGAACTCAAATTATCATTGTTTGCAGATGACATAATATTCTATATAGAAATCCCAAGGAATGCCACCAAAAAACGCTTAGAGTTAATAACCAACTTCAGCAATGTAGCAGGATACAAGATTAACATACAAAAATTATTAGCATTTGTGGATGCCAACAATGAACTAGACAAGAAAGAAGTTAGGGAAACAATACCATTCACAGTAGCATCAAGAAAAATGAAATACCTATGAATTTTTAAAAATTTTTTACTAAGAACATGCATTGGTACTATGAATTAACCTAAGCAAATAAGTAACCTAAGCAAGTAAGATCCTCTACAAAGAAAACTATAGCAATCTGAGAAAGGAAGTTGAAGATTACATCAGGATATAGAAAGATGTCACCTGCTTCTGGATAGGCAGAACAAATTTTGTCAAAATGGCCTTACAGTATACCATTGCAAAGTCATGTTTCAGAGTTCATGGCCTCGGTCATTCACAGATTTTTCCTTAGAACCTAATTAATAGTTATTCGCTGAACCCCCCTCAACTTGAGGGAAAATGCAAATGTACTCTGCAATTGCTTTTTTGTTGGAAGATTTGCAAGTAGTCAATCTAAGAGTGTTATTCAGTTCTCCTTGCTGCTGGTTGGCTACTTCCTCTGTAACCCATCTCTGGCAGATGCAGCAGCATTCCCTCATCATAACAGGTTGCTGTACCATGTGTATCTATCTCCAGTGCTATCAGTTTTGTTGTTAAAGCCCTGAGATCCCTAACATGCCGCCAAAGCATGCTGCACCTTCTAAGGTTTTATTAATACAGTATTTTGTTAAATTAAATTACCTAACTGTGGGAGATGTAACATAAAAATAGGCATTTATAGGCATTTTTCTCACCAGACTGGAAATTTGAGGTTTTTCGCAATTCGTGGATGCTCTATGAACATAATTCCCACAGATTTGAGGGTACACTATACATCTCAAACTATTATACAGATTTAATGCAGTCCTGGCCAAAATACCAACAGCATACTTTGAAGAACAACAGAAAGCAATCATAAAATTTATATGGAACCAGAAAAGATCCAGAATAGCAAAAGCAATTTTGGGCAATAAAAGCAAAGCCGGAAGCCTTCCAATATCAGACTTCAAGCTATACAACAAAGCAATAGTGACTTAAATAGCATGGTACTGGAACAAAAACAGATATATTGATCAATAGAACAGAAGAGGAGGTTACAGAAATAACCTATGATATATTCAACTATTTGATCTTTGACAAAGGGACCAAAAGGGTATGTTGGAGGAAATATAGCCTATTCAGGCCATATTTAGTTCTCAGAAAAGTAGTTCTCAGAAAACTTGTCTGTTTGCAGAAAATGATCACTGAGCCAATATCTCTCACTGTGTACTAAATTAAAATCAAAACAGATCAAAGATCTCAATATTAAGACAGAAGAATTAAACTTACTGGAAGATAAAATAGATAAAACACTTGAAAACAAAGGTGTAGGAAAGGACTTTCTAAACAGAAATTAAAGGGCACAAGAAATAACAGCAAAAATCAACAAATGGGATTATATCAGACTGAAAGCCTACTGTACAGCAAAAGTAGCAATTAGTAGAGTGAAGAGACAATCTATGGCATAGGGAAAAATTTGCCAGCTACTCCTCAGATAGAAGAGTACTATGTACTATATGTAAAAAAAACTCAAAAAATGTTAACCACCTAAAATTAAAGACCCAGTCAAGAAACAGGCAAGTGAAATGAGCAGACACTACAAAGAAGTACAAATAGTCAACATATATATGAAAAAATGTTCAACATCTCTGGCCATTAGAGAGATCCAAATTAAAACAATGTTAAAATTCCATCGTACTCCAGAAAGAATGGCAATCATCAAAAAATTAAAAAATAACACATGTTGGCGAGGCTCTGATGAAAAAATAAATCCCTTATATTTTTGGTGTGAATGTAAACTAGTATAATCATTATGGAAACAAATATGGAGATTTCTCAAAGAACTAAATTTAGACAATTCCTCATGATCCACCTATGCCCCTTCTAGGTATCTTCCCCTAATCTTCCCCTATCTTCCCCAAAGGGCTTAAGACACCATACTACAGCAGTACTTGCATATCAATGTTTATAGCAGCACAACTCATAATAACTAAATCCTGGAAACAGCCTGGGTTCCCATCAACGGATTATTGGATAATGAAATTGTGATATCTATATATAATGGAATACTACTTGGCTATAAAGAAAGACAAATTTGAAACATTTATAGAAAAATGAATACACTGAGAAAATATATTATCGAGTAAAAGAAATTAGACACACAAACTTAAATACAATATCATATCTCTCATCTGAGTAAGGCAAAGTATAAACTAAAAGAAAAATAAAGAAAGGATAGATCAAGACAAGTGGATGGATTTCTTGCAGATAGATGGGTAGGGGTCCAGGGGCCAAAGGCAAGGGGTGAGGGTGATGGCATTGGAAAATAGATATTGTGAAAATATGCCAGGTACGAGGTCTTAATAACCTCAATGAATGGGGATATTATATGCCTTAAATATGTACTAAAATTAACAATAACAACAAAAATGAAAAGGAGGTAAGGAGAACTAGAAGAAGAGAGAGGGAGGGTGGAAAGAAGGGGATTAAAAGCACGAAGAACCTGTATTATGTGCATGTACCAACTCCTCAAGATAATTGTAAAATGAATGTACCACAAACATGTACCAATAAAATAAAATGTAAAAAGGGAAATATTAGCAACCACTATATACCACAAAATTATAGTTGAAAGATGTATAAGAAATTTAGATATTTCTGGGTAAACAAAACTTGAAATAATTTTTTTGTAGAGGCTCACCCTATAAGATACACTGAAGAAATAGTCAACACGTTTCAAGGGAATCAAAAGCACAGCCAACACAGTAGAATTTAACTCAAAATAAGCACAAAGGATATTGGGGAAACTTACAAACGTGTGGAAATTAAACAGCAGACTCTTAAATAACCAATTAGCCAAATGTTAAAAAAAAGGAAATTAGAAATAGTTTAAGATACATGAAAAATAAAACATAACATGCAAAGACATATGAGATGCAGCTAAAGCAGTGCTTAGCAGAAATTTTTTAGCTGTAAGTTCAACAAGGCTATTCTTTAAATGAAGCAGAAATTAAAACTTTCCAAAATATAGCTGACTTTAATTTATCACTAGAAATCTTCAGCGAAAAGAATTACTAAAGAGTCTTTAAAGTTCAAAGGAAAGTACACTAGCAGAAACTCAAATCCACATGAAAAAAAATAGACCTTGTAATTACACTGGTAAATGAAAAAGATAAAGATAATACAAAATTACTTTTTGGCTATTCTTTTCCCATGGGTTTAAAAAACAATAACATAAATAGCAATTATAAAAGTATTTTTAATGTGGTTGTATTAAAGTTTAGTTTATATTAGAATAGCACAAAATATGTACTACTTCTCATAACCCTGAAATTAATTTAATATGAACTAGATTGCTCTGAGTTGACCACAGAAAGCATTAAAAAAAAAACTAAAACTAAATTAAATAAAATTGATGCACAAATATATTTAACACAAAAGAAGGAAGTAATGAGAGAATTCAGGAACAAAAAAAAGTTATACATATTACAAATGTCAAAATAACGAAGAAAATTTTATTCATAATTACATTAAATGTGAATGAATTCAACAGTCCAATGTACAGGCAGGGCTTGACATAATTGGTTAAAAAATAATTCAACTATATGCTATCTATATTATACAGTTTATTTCCAGACATATAGTTTGAAAGTGAAAGAATGGGGGAAATAGACTCTGCAAAATTTAACTAGTAGGGAGCTAAAATTATTAACAAGTTAGCAAAACAAGAACACTCTGAATCCAAAGCAAGCTGAATTAAAGAAATAATAAATATTAGAGTGGCTATAAATGAAATAAATATGAGAAAAATAATTGAGACCATTAGCAAAATTGAATGCCAACTCTTTGAAAAGATCAATAATATTCAAACACTTTTAGCTAGTTTGACAGAAAACAATGGAGATTCAGAATGAAAGAAGCTACATTACTATAGATATTTTACAAAAGACTCATGGAGAATTCTATGAATAATTGTATACCAGCAAACTAGATAACTTAGATAAAATGAACAAATACATAGAATTACAAACCATGCTGAAACTAACTAAAGAAGAGATAGAATATATAAATAGGCATTTAATAATGCAGATATATAAATTGCTTAAATCTTCCTAAATTTATTGAATAGCTTTAGTCAGTTCATCTTTGAAGGTCAGAGAATTCCAAGTAGTATAAAGTTAAAGTGATCTACATCTAGACATAGAGCAGTCACACTGCCAGAAGACAAAGGAAATCTTGAAAAAAAGCGAAAAAGAAACAAATCATTACATACAAGGGAATGTCAATAAAAATAATAATTAAAGCTAATTTGTCATTAAAAATGAAAGCCAAAAGGCAACCAAATAAACTATTTAGGTGAAAATGAAAAAAATCTGTCAATAAAGAAGTCCGTATTTCAAAAAAACTTGTCTTTTGAAAATGGAGGCTAAATTAAAACATTCACAGATAAACAAACCTAGCACTTGTGAATCTGGAGAAAGAGAAAAGAAAAAGAGAAAAAAATGGAAAAATGTAAATAAAGCTGTTGTAAATAAGGAGGGGAAGAGGAGTTGAAGGGAGAGATGGGGAAGGGAAAAATAACCAAGGTATATCATGTGCAGGTACAAATTAACTACGATGAATGTGATTGTTATGTATATCTAAAATATACCAACAAATCTTTTTGGTTAAAATAAGTAAAAAGAAGAAAGGGTTATTAAAAAAACACTAAAGAGAATTCTTCTGTATTGTCTTAGTTACTTTATTCATTGCTGGGACAAAATACCCAACAGCCAAAGTGAAACAAGGAAATGTTTATTTTGGCTCAGTTTCGGAGGATCACTCCATAGTTAGCTGGTTCCAAGGCAGAGTGGCATGGCAGAGGGGCATTGCAGAAGACAAACAGCCCATGAAGTGGTAGAGCAGGCAGAAGGCAGAAAAGCAGCAAGGAGCAAATACAAACCTGCCTTTCCCTTTTATCCCATCAGCATTTTTGGGTGGTAACACTCAGAACTACGCTAATTCCAATCAGTGGACTAATATAGTCCACTCCTGTAGTACCATCAGTAGTCATAGTTCTCACAGCTTCTCTCCTGGGCTGACTTTGCTCATTCATTGAACCTTTCCTCAGATAATCCATGTTCCTGGCTTCTATAAACTTCTGGGGTCTCCACGGCTCCTTCAGCTTCACACTTCCAGCTTCACACACTGCCTGTTCAGGAGCAGTGTCTGGCCACCCAGGCCTTCTTCTGAAACCTGCGTGGAATTCTTCCTCACCCCACAATTGTTGCATTCTGCATGCACATAAAATCAGCAACACCTGGATGATGCCAAAGTCTGCCACCAGCTGGAGCAATAGCGAGGCTTCCTTCTCTCTTGGCTGTAGGGTTTGACTGCCTAGATTGCTGAGCATTCTGAACCCAATCCTGAGGAAGAAATTCCCTAGGCTGCCACCATTACAGAACATGGTGTTCTGGGGCTGTCTTCTTAAAATAAGGCCTTTCGCCTTTGCAAGTCTGAGCTTGCAAAAAGTGGATCCTGTTGGTTTATCCTCAGGTAATTTTTTCTATTGTCCTCTGAAATATTTGACTTTTTCTTTCTAGTCTTTTCAGCAACTAATTTCTTCTCTATTGCATCTTGCAGGCCACAATTGTATTGAATCTTTCATTTGGGATAAATTCAAAACATTTAAAATTATCTGCTGGACACCTGGGCCTTGATTTTCAAAATAGATCTGGGGAAAAAAAAACCAACAGTACCCATGGAAAGGCCTCAAAATTACAGTGCTTTGAAATTTCATCTGCAAGACTACTCAGCCACCCTTTACTCAGTCTCAGGCAAAGTCTCTGGACATAAGCAAAATATAGACAAATTTTCTCCTGAAGCATAACACACATGGTCTAGAGTCCAACAGCTAATGCAGTTCTTGTTTGTAACTGAAACCTCGTAAGCCTGGACTTTGTGAGCTGCATTTCTATCGGCATCAATGTCTTCTGATCTCTGAGCAGAATCTCCCATCAAGTTAAATTTATAGCATTCCAGAGCTGCTTCATTGGCCATCATCTCCAAACCTTTCCAAATTCTTCCCACAGGCCAGTTCCAAAGGCTCCTGAACCACATGGCCGGGTAGCATCACAGCAACCACCCATTTCTCTGGTATGAAAATCTGTCTTAGTTGCTTTTCTCATTGCTGAGACAAAATACCTGACACCCACAAGTTAAAGGAGGAAAGGTTTATTTCAGCTCACAGTTTGTGCAGGTTTAAATCCATAGTCAGCTGGCTCCAAGGCAGGGTGTCAGGGCAGAGGGGCATCACAGAAGAGAAATAGTTCATTGTGCAGCAGGCAGAATGCAGCAAGCAGCAGCAGTGGCAAGCCTGTCTTTCACGTTTATCCCATCGAGCCATCAGCCTGTTGGGTGGTGCCATCCCAAACTATGCTAATTTCAATGAGTAGACTAATTTGGCACCATAAACCCTTAATCCTAATATCATAAACCCTAGAGCCAGCCAGTTCAGAAAAGCCTCACCTATGAGTGCATGAGGCTTTGAGGGGACATCTAGGTACAAGCCGTAACACAACCATTTGTCAAAAATGTATACAGTATAACAATATAGAAAAATAGAAAAGTAGAAGTAAGAAAAATACTTTTTCTGCAAATAAAGTGCCCTCCTTTTCAAAAATTAGACAAAATTTAAGGTATATTTTTGCACAAACTCTTGATTTTACTAACTTCAGAAAAGCTAACACCATCTCTTTTCATGAAATACTGCAAATTAACTAAATGGAAAAAGTAACTTATAATCTACCAGTATAACCACTATTAATTTTTAGGCATTCTGTCTTCATGCATTCTCTTTAGCCCTTTAATCAATTATAAAGGACAATAAAAGTATTATGTGTCAAAATGTGTGTTACAGGCAAACAATACTGATGAAATTTTCAGCCTTAAATATATTAGTAAAAAAACAAAGTAGGTAGTAAATTAATTTAGACTTTAATTTAGGAAGCTGAAAAAAGTATTGCACTCTAAATGTTTATTTTCCAATTATATGGATGAATGTGTGTGATCTTTTGATGTTAATTTCTCATTTTATCATATTATAGTTCTTTACACATGTGAGAATTTTTTATGCCTACTTCCCTTATATCTTTAGATAAGCTTGTTGTGCTTTTTGTATTCCATGTAAGAAATTTTTTTTAAAGTCGTTAAGAGTTTTCCCTTCTTTTCTAAAGATTTGTAGTTTTAGCTCTACATTAGTTAGGCATATGATCCACTTCAAATTACTTTGATATGATTTGGGATGAGGTTAAAGTTTTGTTTTTCTAAGTGTATACATTTTTCTCGGTACCATTTGTTGAAAAGATCATCTCTTTCTCAGTAAATTTGCTTAGCAGTTTTATCAAAACAAAATATATATGGGTCTAAACTCCTTATATTTCATTGATTTAGATATGTATCTCTGTGTCAATATCACATTATACTGAAAGCACTATAAAACAAAGATTGATAAATAGAATTCACAATTTTAAAAAATTCCTTCTCAGGAGACATAGGAAAAGAAAATAGAAAGCAATAAACTGGCAGATCATATTTGTAAGGCTTATATCTTATGAAGAATGTAGGTGAAGAATATAAAACTAAATTTTGCAACCAAAAGAAAGAAAAACAACCCAATTAAGGGAAAATTTGAGTAACTAGTACAGCAAGAAAAGGAGATCAATGGCATGTAGACACACGAAAATGTATTCTACATCATTACTCATTAAAGAAATCCAAATTAAAATCTCAACATGATATCACTATTTATCTAGCAGAATGTTTAAAATAATGAAAAATTACTACAAGATTGGGAAATATATTGCTTCGAGTTTTATAAAAATTCTTGAGGTCAGATGGTATAAGTCTTTAAACTTTGCTCTTTTTTTCAGTTATTTTAGCTAGTCTAGAACTCTTGTATTTTTCATATGAATTTTAGAGTCAGCTCATTAATTTACACACAAAGGCCTTCTAAAGTTTGTCCTTATGATTTTCTACTAATATAAAATTCACATATGGTAAAAATTCATTTGAGAGTACAATTCACTGAGTATTAAATTCATGGTGTTGTGCAATATTATTATGCAATGCAAATGTGTTGTGCAACATAACAGAATTCCAGAACATTTTCGTCATCCCAAAAAGAAACTCCGTAGTCTCTAGCAGTCATATCTAAAGCTCCATGCTTTTGTCCCTGGAAATCATTAAAAATCTTTGTGTCTATATGAACTTACCTCTTATGGATATATCATATAAATGGAATTACATAATATGTCATTTTTTGTACTGGCCTCCTTTCACTTAGCATAATGTTTTCAAAGTTTATCTATATTATAGAATGAATCAGTGTTATATAAAGTTTTATGGCTTAAAAACATTCCAATTTTCAATATGTCATATTGTGTTTATCTATTCATCATTGATTCACAGTTAGGTTGTTTCCATTTGGGTACTATTATATAAATAACCTTGCTATGAATGTATTTTTTCACGTCTCTTGGGTGTGTACCTAGGAGTAGAATTGGTACAAAATACATCATATGGTAACCTAGTGTTTAACTTCTGAAGAACTGCCAAACTGCCTTCTAAATTCCCTGCACTATTTTATGTTCCCACTAACAATGTATGAGAGTTGCAAATTCTTCACATCTTCACAATTGTTTGTGATTATTTTATGATAGCCATCCAAATAGAGTGAAATGATATTTCATTGTGGTTTCACTTTCCCATTTCTTCCTGGCTAGTGATCTTTAAAGATCGGTTGGCCATTTAAACATTTCCACTGGAGAATTTTTATACCTTTCTTTATACAGGATAGCTAGCTATATAGTTTTCTGTACTTGTGATATCAATACATAATTTTGACATCAGGGTAATATGGGCCCCAGACAATGAGTGAGCAAATATTCCTTTATTTTCTATATTTTGGAAGACCTTTTGGTGGATTGATATTAGTTCTTTAAGTCTTTGGTAGAATACACAAATGAAGCTATCTGTTCCAGGAATTTTCACTGTGGCAAGTTTTTGGATTGCTAACTTTACTTTTTGTGTATTGAGTAAATTTTGTCAGTCTTTTTGCTCTTTTTTATAACTATATCCAGATTTTCTAATTTTACTTAAGCAAGTTCTCATAGTTTGTGTCATTCCGAGCATTTTTTCACGTAACCAGTTTACCCAATATTTGATATATAATCGCTAACTGTATTCCTTTACAATCCTTTCTATATCATTGTGCCCCTTTTTTATTCATATTTCAGTCACTTCAACATATAAGATGCTCCTTTATTCATCTTTCTAAGAAATAACTTTGATTTTCTTAATGTTATCATTTGTTTTGTTTTTCTATTTTCTATTTCACTTGTTTCCATTCTAACCTTTATTATTTCTTTGATGCTACTTGTTTTGAGTTTACCTTGCTATTCTTTTTGTATTATCTCAAGGTGAAAAGTTAGGATGATGTTTTGCAGATTATCTTCTTTCATATTATAGTAGTTTACAGCTACGGGTTTTGTCTCTGATAACTGCTTTAAAATGTATCTCATAATTTTTTATATATTGCATCCATTTTTTATTAATCTCAATTTATTTTATAATTTTATTTCTGTTATATACTTTCACTTATTGGTTATTTAAGGTTGTGTTGTTGAATTTCTACATATTTGTGAATTTTCCAAAGAGTCTTTTCTTATTGAGTTCTCATTTTATTTCAGCATTGTCAGAAAACATTGTTTGTATGATTTCAATATTACTAAACATCTTGAAATTTCCTTCGTGACCTAACATATAGAATATTTTTGATAATATGACACGTTCATTTGTGAATGATGTGTATTTTGCTCTTGTTTTGGTCAATATTGTTTGATAGATTCGTCAATAAATGTACGTTTGGTCCAGGTGGTTTACAATGTAATATAAATCTGCTGTGTTTTACGATGGCTCTTCTGCTTGCTCTATCTACTACAATAAATTCAATGTTGAAAGATCTAGCTATTATTTATCCACTATCTATTTATCACTTAATTTCTGTCATTATAGTTTCATGTATTTAGTGGTACTGTTGTTATATACCAATATGTCTATAGCAATTATGAATTCTTCATATATTATTGTTTTTACTTTATAATTACATGATATCTGTTTTATCTGTAGAAATTTTTTCTTCAAGTCTATATGATTTTATCCTTCCTTCCCTCCCTCCTTCCTCTCTCTCTCTTTGTGTCTCTCTTTCTGTCTCTGTCTTTCTGCCTCTCTCTTTTCCCCCCATTCTTAGGTCAGGCTCCTGACACAACCTCCTAAGTGTTGGAACTACAGGTATATACCAGGATGCTTGACTGGATTTTGAAGTATTTTCTTACACAGATTGCTCTGTGTATTTCTATTAACATTGAAATTTATAACAATTATTTTCAGATTAATAATAGTTTCATTTCCATAATACGCCAAACCTTTTTTCTGTGTAACTCTTCCCCTTTACCATGTTATAGTTAGAAATTATAGCTTAATGTATATTCACTAAATTATATGTTTTATCCAGTTTATTTAAAATTAGAATGTAGGAAAATGTATTATAACAAAAATACATTTGTCCTAATTTCAAATTTTATTAAAAATTTATCAATTCTCTTTATTACACACATAGATAGAACCTAGTATCTGATGTACTTCTATTACATACTTGTTATGGTTTGTGTCTAGATGTCCCGCAAAGCCTCATGCAGTAATAGGCAGGGCTTTTCAGAGTCGGCTGGCACAAGGGTGTATGACGCTGAGATTAAGAATGTGATGCTGGAATTAAGAGTTCGATGTCAGAATTAAGGGTGCCTGACCCTGAGTGTGAGTACTGCCCACTCTGAGTGTGGGTAGCTGGGATGGACTATAAGGGACAGAAAGAAATTTGCTACCTTTGTTCCTGCCACTTCTTCTACCTCTTGCCTGCTCTGTGACACCCCTTTGCCATGCTGCCCTGCCTTGGAGTCAGCCAATTATTGATTGAAACCTCTTCAAACTGTGAGATGAAATAAACCTTTCCTCCTTTAACTTGTGGGTTTCAGGTATTTTGTCTTAGCAATGAGAAAGGTAACTACAGCAGATTTTGATACCAAGAGTGGCACTGTTGTGGTTTTGGGGCCTTTGGAACTGTCTTGTAGAGAGCTTGGGAAAGTTTGGAGATGGCAGCTGACAAAGAAGATCTGGAATTCTGTAAGCTGAACCTGATGGGAGATTCTCGTCAGAGCTCAAAAAATAAGAATGCTGATGGAAAAGCTGTCAGGAAAGACCAAGCTCAGGAGGTTTCTGGTTGGAAGAACTTCATTGACTGCTTCATTGACAGACCGTGTGTTATGCTTTGGCAGAAAATTTGTCTGCATTTTGCTCTTTTCCAGAGACTTTGCCTGAGACTAAGTGTGGCAGACTATTTAATCTGGTGGAAGAAATTTCATAGTCTAACATTGAGGCAGTGGTGTGGTTACTGTTGGGGGCTTTTAGCCGATCTATGTTAAGAATCAAGAGCAAAGAATCCAGCAGAATAATTTGAAATATTTTTAGTTTGGCCAAAAAGGAAGCTCCAGTAAAATTCAAACTGTAAAGATGAACCAAGGAGAACTTGGTTGCTAAGAAGGAAGAGGACTATAGAAAAGATAGCCTAAGAACATGACAAGAACCAAGAGTACTGCACACTTTTCAGCCTCAAAATTGCAAAGGTGAAAATTTTTGCTTTGAGACAATGGCTCCAGAGCACCATATTCCACAATGGTGGCAGCCTAAGGAATTTCTTCCTTAGGATTGTGTTCAGAGTGCTCAGCAATCCAGGCACTCAACCTCTACAACTAAAAACAAAACCAAAACAACCACAACAACAACAACAAAAAAACACCTGGGCTACTTCCATTTACTCACTAGTGGGAGGTGGGCAAATGTACATTACTTCATTGATTCTTAGTTTCCACATTTGCAAAATGAGACTGATAGAGCAGGCAGTTAGCTAGATATAAACTGTAATGGGGTGAATGGAGGCTGAACCCAGGGAAGAGATTCTGAAGCAAATTTTGGTCTAAATTTCCTAAACTACAAGCTCAGAAGAGTTCATGGAGCTTCTTTCAAGTTCCCCCACATATTCAAACTCACAACTCTGGATCCCAGGCAGTCCTACCTGCTGAGAGAAAGTGAAAACCCCACAAGACCTCCTTGACCTGATTGGCCTCATTTGCATTGCTGATTTGATCCTCACAGCATTGGCTACCATGTTTGCTCTGAGCAGCACCATGCAAGTTCAAAAACTCCCTCTTCCAAGGTGTAGGCAGCATCTCACAGCTGACTGGAAGAAGCCTGGATAGCCATAGACTCCAACAACTCCACAAATTCTAGGAAAGTTAAAGGAAACTCACACTAGTTGCTGGGGCAGTTGCTACCTCTGACTTTTCCTACCTGGATCTCTCCAAATTGTACTACCTTCTTCAATAAAAGTCAGTCTTGCTTAGTGTGTATTGTACTTGCTTCCTATATGAGAAACAGCTTGCTAAAAACTACTAACTTCTGAGTCTGAGTCCCATCGGTGGACCTCTCACAAATCTTCTCAAGGAGGATCCAAGAATCAAGACTATCATACAACACAGACCAGCAAATCAGGCCGGGCTGATCCCCAAATTCAATAACAGGGCTGCAAATACCTACCTTTTAGGATTGCCAAACTGTAAAATGAAAGAGGCAGGGGAAAGAGAAGTGAGTGGAGGGGAGGACAGGACAGGGCAGGACAGGACACGACAGGACAGGACAGGACAAGAGAGGACATGACAGGGGAAAGGAAAGGAAAGGAAGAAAGAAATCAGCACAGTGTGTACCTTCACTGAATCACTGCACATCTGAAATCTCTCTTTTCTCCAGTACATATTTCTTTCTTAGGGCTACTAATTTCTGGCAACATTTGCTGAATATGTAATAGGTGCCTGCTAAGCAATGAGCCAAACAAGGGTAGGGCCCCGAAGTCATTGCCCGTGAAAATGTCACAGCCTAGCAAGAAAGTCCAATATGTAAATCTTTTGCAAATGGTCAGAGGACCAAGAGGTGGAGGGAGTGGGGAGGGAAGTGAGGATAAGGGGATATAAAAAGAATTGAAATGTATTATGTACAGGTACCAACTCCTGACAATGAATGTAATCATTACGTACTGCAACAAGTACTAAGATAATAAAATTTAAAAACAAACAAACAAAATCCACTACGGGAGCCCTGAAGAAAAATGTTGCAGGTTGTTGTCTATGCAAAGCAAAATCGGACACTAGCGCATAGGACATACAGTATCTTAGGAGTATTTTTGAGATTAACAACTGTGGAAGGGAAGGGAAAAAAGCAGGACTGGGCAGAAAGAGCGGGGGTATATATAAAGCTGGAATTATTCTTCAGAGGTGGGGCAATACGGCAAGACTTTTTTATGCCCTTCTATATCACGTGTTGGAGGCACATCTTGTCTTCACCCTAAACAGGAGGCCTGATATTAAGCAGGAGAAATCTCTTAAACTGAGGAAAGTCCTGTTGCAGGCTGACAGGTGAAAACTATATTCCATTGACAGCAAGTGAGACGGGGAATACTTTATTCATTCATCAAAGATCAGCACAGATAGGCCACAGGTTATTGGGTTACACTTTCATTGTACCTGTATTCTTACTGAACGTATCAAAGACCCCAAAGAACTCCACAAATGAGAGCTTTATAAAAGCCTATATGCCAAGGAATACTGAGACCAATTTATAACATCTTGGGCAAGAATGTGCAATAGATGAGGCAGCTATTTTTGCCCTACTTGTTTTTCTTCTTCATTACGATTTCTGCCCATCATTTTAAATGCCTTTAATTAATGATACATTTTATTGGACTTCTGCTGCCAAGCTTTTAAGGTAGAAGACACGCTTCTAAAAATCAAAGAATAAATAAATAATAAATAAAGTGCTGCACAGTAAAGTGATCCTCAAATGAAGGAATATAAATCCAAATCTGAAGCAGAAAATGGGCCAGCTCATCATGATTGTAAACTGGGAGGGAGAGCTTTGTGTACAGATGGCTCCATGTCAATTCTTCATTTCAGAAGCCCTTGCCAGTAGTCCTGCCTTCTCATATTGGGGTCTTAAATCTAGGGTACCTTAAGAAGCAATCACTTCGGCTACAGTAGAATGATCCAAGCGCTTTTATGGTTTGAACAAGATTCTGTTTTCCACCCACCTATATCCACAAAGTGACTTTTCAGCCCCTCAGCTTCTGCGAGCCAGGGGAAACTGGGGGTAGAAAGACAATTTAGTTGAGAGGCACAGCAAACACTCCCTGAATTTTCACTTTCTTACAGGCCCCATGTTGGGTCTTGGCAAGTCTGATATAGCATACATATTCTCTGTCTATGGGCTGTTTCTAATTTAGTAGGGGGAGGAAAAGGGGATGAAAAAGAATTAAAATGTGTTATGTATATGTACCAAATCCACACAAGGAATATAAGTGTTATGTACTACAATAAACAAAAAAGAAAGAAAATCGGACAGTTATAATGCTGCTTGTGATGTGAGGTAGGAGATGAAGCTCAATTAAGAGTGATAATAGAGAATTAAATTTCAGGGGGTAGAATTGCCAGGAATCCATACCAGTTAGGAATTCATTGCCATGGACCAGGTGAAGATCAATGAACGTTTTCCAGAGTAACATTTTTTTCCTTGTAGTCCAGACTGGACTTGAATTCATGGTGATCCTCCTGCCTCAGCCTCCCGAGTGCTGGGATTACAGACATGCATCACCACGCCCAGCCCAGAGTAACTGTTATCATTTTGATTATTCAACAGCAGTGTGTAAGTGGTCTGGTGTTTTGCATTCTTACCACCATTCAATATGGTCACTACTGTTTAATTTTAGCCATCCTGATACCTTATAGTGTTCATAACTTGCATTTCCCTAATGACTACCAATATTGAAAATCTTTTCATGGATTTGATATTTTTAGTGAAACATTTGTTCATGCTTCTTGCTTAGTGGATTTTTGTTTTATTACAATTGAGTTTTCAGAAATATTTATATATTTTAGGTATTATACTGTAGTGTTGGGTTGATGTAACAAAAATATCATAGACTGAGTGGCTTAAATAACAGAGGTTTATTTCTCAGAATTCTGGAGTTTGAAAAGCCCACGATCAAGGCACTGGCAGATCCATCGTCTGGCGAGATCCCTCTACCTCCTCGTTGTGTCCTCAGAAGGCAGAAAGAAGAGAGAGAGAGAGAGAACTCATGTCTCTTCCTCTTTTATAAATGCAATAATCTCATTATAAGGGCCTCACCCATGTGCACTAATTACCCCTCAAGTTACCATCCCATTAAGGGTTAGGACTTCAATGTATGCATTCAGGCAAGACAGCGTTCATTCCATAGCAGAGACTTCTGACACACA
Organism: Hystrix cristata; assembly: GCA_004026905.1. Taxonomy (NCBI): domain Eukaryota; kingdom Metazoa; phylum Chordata; class Mammalia; order Rodentia; family Hystricidae; genus Hystrix; species Hystrix cristata. The sequence continues at coordinate 27,374 of PVJO010012007.1, read as the reverse complement.
GTGGTTTACAAATATTTTATCCCAATATGTGGCTTGACTTTTTATACTCTTAACTGGTCTTTTAACACACACAGTGAAAGGGGTATTTCTTTGGTTTTAATTTTGGTAAAATCTAATATTTTGCTATTTTTCTTTTCTGAAGTATATTTTTATGTCTTGTGTAAGACTTCAATAATCCCCCATCTCAGAAATTTTCTCTTATGGTGTGTTGCAACTTTTTGTTTTATATTTACCTTTAAATCTTATAACAATTAAACTAGATTGTCAATTTGAATAGCTTGTGAGTTGTCTAGGGGACTAGTAAAGCACACTTCTGGGTGTGTCTGGATGGGTCATGCAGGCAAGACTCTGGCTGCTATATCTGTTTCCTGATCTCTTACTCTTTGACATTGTTCCCTTGCTGTGCTTCCCAGCCATCATGAACTGAGCAAACCATACCTTTCCGCCATGATGTTCCTGCCTTGAAGCCAGCTAGTCATGGACTGAATTGTCTGAAACTGTGAGCCAAAATAAACATCTTCTCCTTTACATTGCAGGTGTCGATATTATGTCCCTGCAAGGAAAATCTGCCTAATACAAGTCTGCATTCCATTTGGAATTGATTTTGTATAAAGTGTGACTGTTTACCAAAGCTCTTTTTTATGCCAATCAATGTCCAATATATTCCTGTACCATGTGTTGGAAGGACTATCCTTCCTTCATTGAATTGCTTTTGCACCTTTATCAAAAATCCATTGATTATAACTATGTGGGTCTACTTTTGGATTTTTGTTCTATTCTATTGATCTATGTGTCTATACCATCATCCGTAGCATACAGTCTTGATTACTGTAGCTATACAAGTTTTGAAATTACAGTTTTATTTTATCTCTTCAAATTCACATTAGCTATTTTTATTCCTTTGGTAGTATATACGAATTTTAGAACTAATTTTTCCATATCTAAAAACACTCTTGCATCTTGCTGATGTTTGGGTAGGAATTGCAATAAACTTATAATGAGTTCTTTGAAAAATCATATCTTCGCTAGGCTGATTCTTCCAACTAATGAACATGTCATAGCTTTACATTACTTTAAATCATTTTTTATTTCTGTTATCAGAATTTTGTACTTTTCAACACATTTTATCTTTATCCATGAATATTTCAATTTTTATGATTATTGTTTACACAGATGGGTTTCATTTTGGTGTGTGCATATATGCATATAACATATTTTGATGATTTGTACTACCTCATTATTGTTTTCTTTTTCTCTCTTTCCCCATCACTCTCTTCCTCTTCTCTAATAGTCTGTCTTCCAATTTCATTTTATCACTTACTTTGCTTTTTAGATTTCATACACGAAACAAGACATATGATATTTGTATTGTCGACTATGGTTTATTTTGCTTAATATGATGCCCTCCAGTTCCACCCATTCTCCTGCACATGACATGATTTCATTCTGATTTATGACAGAATAATACCCTTCTGTGTGTATATACTACATGGTTTTACCCATTCATTAGTTGAGCGGCACCTCTTTTGATTTTTGAACAACTGTAAATGATAGTGTTCTTTTAATTTCAGTGTCCACATCCTCATTGGCTAGCATATAGGAATGTAATGAATGTTGTTATGCTGCATATACCATAATGCTGCAGGCTAGCATACAGGAATGGAATGAATGTTTGTATCCACAAACCATGCCAAACTCATTTATTGGTTCTAATGGTGGTTTTCTAAAAATGTTGATCTGTTTCATTCTAATTTTCATTCAGTCCAATGCATCATTCCTCTTGAGACTTCCACTTTGACATATTATTTAGAAGTGTATTCCTTAGAATTTAAATTGTTTAGCCATTTTCCTATTCTGAATTCTTAAATAACTTTGTTGATTTTCTATCTAATCACCTTGTTAATTGGTAAAAAAGAGTTATTGAAATCTCCAACTATAATTTTGATTTTTACATATATTCTTTCAGTTCTACCACTTTTTATTACACATATGTTGTAGCTCTATTTTCTGTATTTTATGTATCTATATGTATTTTAAATGTCTGTATCTTTTTGTGGGTTGAGTCATCATTATATAAAGTTTTATGTCTCAACTTTCTTTTTTCTTAGTCAACTTTACCTAATATTAGTATAGTTATTTCCTTTTCATTAATCTATTCATGATATATCTTACATCCATTTAACTCTGATACCACTCTTATTGTTAAACGTCAAGTGAGTTTCTTACAGACAGAAATAGGCCATATTTGTTTAATACAACCTCTTGACCTGGGTCCTTTAAATTTAATGGTCTATTTTAAAAATTTACATTTACTGTAATTATTAATGCACTAGGATGTACATTTGCTAGTTTACTTTTCATTTTAATATGTTCTTTCTGTTTTTGTTTCTCTGTTTCCTTTTTCTGTCTTTGTGGCATATCACAATATTTTCAAAATTATTCAATATTATTTATTCAAAAAATACTGCTCCTGCCATTTGACCAGTTACTTTACCCCATTTTTAACATAATCATCTTAGTATTTCTTCTGCGTGTATTGAGAACTACATCAAAACCACATCAGAAAATATAATAATTTCATTTAAACCATCAATTTTACCAATTCTTAAGACTGAAGAGGAGGTTAGTCTATTCTATTACTCGTATTTTTTATTGGTATCTTTTTTCTTCTCCCTGATGTTCTGAGATTCCATTTTTAATCATTTCTTTTCTGTTTAGAGAACTTTAGCCATTCTTTTCTTTTAGAGTTGGGCTGATAAAAAAATTTTTCTTTTTTAAAATTATTTTTATTTTTGGGGTGCTGGAGATCAAACTCAGGGCCTTGTGCTTGCTAGACAAGTACTCTACCACTTGAGCTAAATCCCCAGCCTCCCAAATTCTATCAGTTATCTTTCATCTCAGAATATCTCAATTTTCCCTTCATTACTGAAGCATAGAGTTACTGATTACAAATTTCTGTGTTGACAGGTAGTTTCCTCAGCTTTTTAATAAAAATACTGTGCCACTTCTTTCTAGCATTCATGTTTTAATGAGAAATACACTATCTTTTGAATTATTATTCAACTATAAACAAGTTGTAATTTCTCTTGGACTGTTTTAATTGTTTGGCATTAAACTTAAAGAAATGTGGCTATGAGTCTTGATGTAGATTTATTTGGTTCTCTCTTACTTGAGATTTTCTCAATTCCTTTAATCTGTAGGTGTAGGTCTTTTGCTCAATTCACAAAGTTTTCAGCCATTATTTTTTCAATTATTCTTCTGTTCCACCCATTATGTCCCTCCTTTGGGGGACTCTAATGACATGAATGCTACATTTTTGTACAGCTCCCTATAGTTCTTTTTTTATTTTTTCTGCGGAATTTCTTCAGATTAAGTAATTTCTATCATTCTTTCTTCCAGTTCATTGATTCTTTCATTTCTTCCCTCTATTGTGCTGTTCAGCCAAATCCACTTTGTATTTATTTTGGTTATTGTATTATTCAGTGTTAAACTTCCTATTTGGCTTTTCTTTATTACTTCTGTTTTGCACTTAAACTATTTGCTGAGACTTTCTTTTTTCATTTTTCATGAGTTTTTGTAATTTTTCACTGAAGCATCTTATGATGGCTGTTTTCATATCTTTGTCAGATAATTCTAATATCTCTATTATCTCAGTTTTAGAGATTTTCTTTTTATTTTCTGTGAGATCTTACTGTTCCTTGGTAGAATGGATGCTGTTTTTTAAAACTCTATCATTTTCAATATTATGTCGTGTGGTTCTTAATCTTATCAAAAATCTGTTTTACCTGACTCCCTCTCACACCACTCCAGAAGAGGAAAAGGTGGATATCACTTCATTATTGCCAGGTGGGAGTAGAAACATCAATCCCCCACTGGGATTCCACTGACAGCCAACAGTAGCCAGGGAACATTTTGTTACTGCATAGCACAGAGAGTTCTGACCCCCCACTAGGCCTCCACTGATCTGCCTGGAAGGGGTAGGAATGCCTTGTTACTTCTCATAAGGTGTCCTCCACTGACACAGTAGTAGAATTGAATTCATTACCATGGGGCACTAATGGATGTCCTGGCTCTCTGACATAATCTTAACAAAAAGAGAAGGATGCTCTATTATTACCAAGTATGAGAGAGAGAGTTCAGGTTTCCTATATGGTCTTCTTTGACATGTAGATCAGGTTGTCACAACTGCCCAGGGATGATGAAATTTGTAGTTCCCCACTAAGCTTTCTCTGATACCTCCTTCAAAAAGGTGTTTGGGAGCCTTGTTATAGCCTGGGGAGGATGGAGTTTTAGGTTCCCTTTTCAGCTTTTGCTGACACTGTGATGTCTACCTATGGGAGGGTGGTTGTTCTAAAAATGCCATCTTGTTAGGTTGGCCCTTTCCTAGTACAGTAGTTAGATTGGAAAGGCTTTTGTTTAGTCTTTGTCTGAATCTGTTGACTTTTCAGAGTTATGGGCTTCTTTAGCATCAAGTGTGGGATATAAATGGCAAAAAGAAAACCCAGGAAACTCACCTGGATGTTGTTCCTCGAGTCTTTCAGTTCCTACCTAATCTCCTTACTTCTTTCCTTCTTTCTAAAGCATATGCTTTCTTTGCATATTATGTCATGGGTTCTTAGTTTTGCACAGCGTAAATAATAGCTAAAGCTCTATCTAATCCAGGTTCCCTCAATTAAAATTTCAAGCCTGTTTTAAAAGGTAACAGTGGCAGCATAGTGAATGACATTGGATTGGACTCTAGCTAGAGTCCTAGACCATGTAAGGGAGGGCAGAAATTTTAATTCCACTAAGTTTTGAAATTGCTCCTTTCCCTATGCAAATGGCTCTTGGAGAGAAGGAAGGACGAAGTTGCTGCTCAAATGTCATAAATTACTGCTAGATATTCAAATGATATATGACTCACACAGAAAAGTTGTGCCCAGTCAAGAAAAGAGAGAAGAGAGATTGGGTGACTTGAAACTTCTTGGTTATCTTTTGTACATTATACCAGTGTAGGTAGGATAAATTTAGAGACGATCTAAACAGTTTTCTAATACTCAATACTTGGAACAGTCAAATGCAAAATGTCCCACCTTTGACTTATGGAGGTTGAAAGTACAAATCGATTAGGTAAAGAAACCTAGTTTCATGGTTTGTGTGTAATGCAAGGCAAAGCAGCACGTGTTTTTAAACTGAGCAGCTGTGAAGCTAATGGCTTGGCATAAAAAAAATACACAAGAAAACAAGGAGAGTTTGTAAGGCAGATTGTCCATGATTATAATGACTAAAACTTGTAAAGAGAAAAGAAAACCTGTAGGAAATAATAGAGGAGCCCAGAATTCAATTTTTTTTAGATTAATACTTATACTCTATCATTTTGGTTTATATATGGTATACATATGTAGGTACACATACGTGTGTTTGTGTGTGTGTGTATACATGTATACATATCTTTGATACTGTGTGATTTTGAGGGTGGGTGAAGATCTGGAATGGAGTAGCAGAGAGGATTCACAGAAAGGTTCAAGGAGATATTATAAGTAGTTTATTGCCAGATACCATAGAGAAAGGATAAATTGAGAAGCAGAAATCTAAGAACATCTGAGAAGAATAATCCCTGGGTTTTAAAGTAGTGTCCCCAGTCTCTAACCTGGGGACCCTGTTCTTCAGCTGTTCCTGGATTTTCCTATGTTGGTCATCACTTTGTCCAGGTTGGAGACCAGGTCTGGCAAATTCTGTGGAAAATTTCCACACCATTCTACAGATTAACAATGTCTATTCTCTTGGTAATGAATCTAGAGTCAAGTATGAGATTTAGCTGTTCATGCCTCAGTCTGTGGAAAGCAACATCTATGGGCTGCAGCTGGAGACAGAAATTGAAGTTTTCAGAGACGATCTGTTGCTCATGAAGAAGAACCACATCACAAAGAAGAGGTCAAAGGCTTCTGAACCCAGATTGCCAACACTGGAGATGGATGTTCCCAAATCTCAGTACTTCGTCAAGATCATGAGGGACATCTAAACATAATATCACAAGGTTTCTCAGAAGTGAGAGCAGCTGGACAAGTAGTGGTTCAAGCAGATTGTGGGGAGCACCAGTGTAAGCACCTCACAATCTGCTGAGATGAGAGCTGCCAAGAAGATGCTCCTGGAGCTAAAATGTGGCATCTAGTACTTGGAAACCACCTGGCCTTGATGAGAGTTATGAAGATGAGCTCGGAAAACAGTCTGAAGGCTATGGATCCCCACTATACTAATGCAGGCAGGGTGGCTCCACTGCATCCTGCTGAACCTAGAGTAAGAGCTGGCACACAACCAGGCAGAAGGAAGCAGCAGATCTTGGAGTGTAAGGCCTTGGTGAACCTCAATAATAAGCTAGAAGCTGGTATCACCACCCATCAGGCCTGCTAGAAGACAAGGGGACTTCAGTTAGTGCCCTGACAGCAGCACCTCCCTGAAAACCGTCAAAAAACTACCACCCACAGTACTGTGCGTGGCAAAACTGTGTCCTGGACCAATGACCCAAAAGTGCTGAGAGGAACAGAAGTCACTGGAAAAAAAAGTTGAAATGAAACACATTTACTTTCCCTCCCTATCCATCAAGCTTACTTCTCTTATATTCTACATCTTGATTAATAATATCACCATATACATAGCCACTGTAGATAGAAGTACTGAAGTTGCCCGTGCATATTTTCCCCCTGAAGCTTAGTAAAGGCTATACTGTTTTTATATAATGCTGTTTACCTTGGTTGTCTGCTTGCCAACCTCTGGTCTTTCTTCAGTCCCAGTGAATCTTATACTTGTCACTATCATTGTGATTGTCACTCTGTCATCTATATTTTAATTTATTCTGTTAATGTTTTTCTTTGCCATTAGAGTTGGAATTCCTTTTTTTTTTTTTTTGGTGCTAGGGATTGAACTTAGGGTCTTGCACTTGCTAGGCAAGCACTCTAACCACTGAGCTAAATCCCCAGCCCAAGATTTGGAATTCCTTCAGGGCAGTAGATTATTCACTGTTTTATCTCCAGGGCAAAGGAGAGGAATTGGATATTCATGCACTTTTCCAGAAGAGAAAAAAAAATGCCTCCAAGATTTGAGGTCCTATATACTCTGCTCAAAGGCCTACAATCAGGACCCAAACTCACACTGTCTGCAGACATTGTTAGGTCGAAGGCGTTATGGCTGCTTTCAGGTATCTAACAAACTGCCATATAGAGGATGAATAAGATTCAATTCACTTCTAAGAGTAAAAAAGCCGAACAAATAAGTAGAAAGCATGGGAGATAGAGTGCAATTTAAAAGAAAGAAGAACTGTTGAGATTGGCAAAAGAGAAATAAATTTCTCTGAGAAGTATTGTGTTTCTTGTTACTGGAGATGTGTGTATGTGGTAGCTGTATAACCACTTCTAGAAATCATTGCAGAGAAAATTGAAGCCATCACATGGCAAGCTTAAACTGAATAATATTTAAGATCCCTCTAGAATGTCTTTATTAAAACAAGATGGAATGGAAAGAAACTGGGTCATATTCTCCTCCTAAATCTTCTCCTCTACCTGTGTTTAACATTAAGGCCATTATCACTAGTGTCAACAACATAGGCTCAAAAGTGCGGAATCACATATCGTTTCACCATCTCATCCCAATTACCGAGTTCTGTAGATTCTGCTTTCACATCATCATTTCATAAGTTCACTTGCTCCATCTACATGCTCCATCTACATTGACCTTGTTCTAATATAGATATTTTACCTCTTCTCTTGGTCATTTCAACAGCTTCCCAACTTCGGGCCACAACTATGACAATAATAATCATGAAATCACACTTACCATATTATTCTCTTGGTCAAAATTCTTGAATTAAATTTCAGCACCATTGGGAAAATCTCCAAATTTCTAGCCATCTCAAGACCTTCCAAACTTGGTCATGATCTACTCTCCCAGCCATATCTCTCCTTACTTTGCTACAGGATAGTACTGCTCAAGTAAAACCATAATATTATTTGTTCCCAGAGCAGCCCTTATGATTCACTTGTACTTTTTTTTCTGCCTCTGACTTTCTAAATTTTAAAATTTGTTTTTCAAAGACCACATAAAATGACATTTTCCATAAGCCCTATCTTCCTCCTTGCTATCACTTTCTGGGGGAATTTTCCTCTCTAAACTCTAAAAGTGTTTTAATTAGTATTTGCAAGGCAGATACTTTTCAAATCATTTTAATAAACCCATATGTGTTCATATTTGGAGAAGGATTTTGTAGATAACGTACACTGGATTTGCTTTTTAAATACAGCCTGAACAGCTCAACCTAGCCATCATAGTTTATTTATACTTTTCTTAGTGATTCTCATGACTTTCCAGCTTGTATAGTAGCAAAAGCAAAATCTAAATCATAAATAAAGAGCAAATAAAAGATAGATAATAGGAAGTCAGGAGATAAATCTTTCCCAAATGGGAAGAGCATCAAGACTTGGAGGGACGGGAAGAAGAAAAAGAAAAGGGGATGAAAAAAGAATTAAGATGTGTTATGTAACCAATTTCGCACAAGGAATATAAACATATGTACTGCAAATATGTATTAATGAAAAAGAAGTTCAGAATAACTCTCAAAAAAAAAGAAAATAGCTACTATTTATTGAGTGCTTGCCACGTATCAGTTACTGATCTAAGTATTTTATTTATATCATTTTATTTCTATCCTTTCAACTACCTACTAAACTATATACTATTAATATCCTTATTCTACAGATAAAGAGTTTGAGGATTGGAGATGTTAAGTATTTTCTTGTTTATACAGAGAACGCTTATGTAATTTTCCTCATAAATGACACATGGGAAGAAGAAAAGTGGCTAAGCCTAAGGCTACTCACTTTTGGTTGTCCCCTGACCTTATCTGGTCTATGCGATCTCAGTATGGATCAACCCATACTTTATGCCAAACTTACCTCCACAAGTCTCACAATATTGCTTAATACTAGAAGATCAGGATTAAAATATTTGATTCTGACTTTTGTGCAGGTGAAGAACATGAAAAGGTAGAAATATTAGAAGAGAACAAACTGGAGAGGAGAGCAGCAGTGGGGCTTCAGAGGCTGACAGAACTAGGATAAGGTCCTGGCCCCTTTAATTCCTCTCTGTAACCTTGAATACCTTCTCAACTTCAGTAACTAGACTAGAATATTTAAGTGAAAATTTCAAAAATCTACGGACCTATCAAGAAAATTTTGCCATTCGTACCTATATCTGTATTAGAATCTGTATCACTCTGTCCCCTTGTCTGACTTACTATGCAGCCTTGGGAAGCCCCTTTCTCTTTCTGGGTATCATTGTTCTTATCAGCAACTTGAAAGAAGTTTAACTGGACATTCTCTAAAAGCTCTTCTACTCTGATACTCTGTGCAAAGAACTGGGATAAATCAGGCAGACTGACTTCCACAAAGAAGCCAGTGCAGTTTTGGAGGCTTACACCATGGCTGTTCCCTTCTTTGGCCTAAGAAGTAATAAACTGTGCTCTGAATCATTGTTATCATCACAGTCTACAAGAAACATTTTCTGTGGCCTGCAGTGTGTTACAGTGGAGAAGATTCATATCTGAAATATAATATTACTAATTCTTTGCATTTATGCAATGCATGAAGATTTGAAAAATATCTACACTCACAAATGTCGTTTCATCCTCATAACAATTTGTTGGGAAGGTACAAATTGTTATTGCCATTTTACAACTCATAAATTGAGTTTAAACTGATTGTATAATATGCTTAAATTTATACAGGTCATAAGTGAAGTAGCCAATACCAGTACCCAGATATGTGTGCATCAAAGTGCCTTTACTATATCACAACTGTCTTTAAAAATAATTGACATAAAATAATTGTCATACTTGGCAATAATTAAGAACTTTTACATTTGTTAACATAATTCCTTGAGTAGAATACTGTCCCTCCACTCCAGAAATTTATAGTCTAGTTGAGGAAGCCAGACATAAATGTAGTGATAAAGACACTAAAAAGTTGATATTAACATTCACATGTAGAGGACAGGGAACGACTCCTGAAGGGGCACAAGGGAAGTATTTTTCTGTAGAGTTGGTACTTTCATTGGCCTTTGAGGAGGACATGGAGGTGACGAGGTGAAGGGAATTGGGCTTCCAAACAGGAAGAGTAATAAGAGGTATGGAGGAAAAGGATCTCAAAAGCATGTTTAATGAATGAGTAAGAAGATTTAGTTTAAGCCAGATGATTTTTAGAGAAATACGCAATCATTTGGGATTGCTCACCTCTCAGGAGGCTGTAACATTCAATTGCTCTAAGATAAAAGCCTACATGTACTCTATAAAGGTCATGTGAATTCCCAAAGGCCACATATCCTATAATGGTGTCCATGGGATAGTCAAAGTTTGATCTTAGCACCCTGTCTTCTCAGTTGACGCTCTTTTCAACAAAATTCAGGGGTTCACAGTCTTGTCTACTTGGGAGACAGGTAGGAGCAATGGTTTATACTAAATACCAAGATATGTGGGGAGAATTTTTCCACTACTAAGGCTCTTCAGAGCATCTTGTCAGTAGTCTTAAATTTTCCTTCTTTGGAGATGTTGGAAGGCAACGGGTCAACAGCACCTTAACAGCTTTGCCTCACAAAACTATGCAAGAAAATATTAGATTTCTTGAGCCTGATTACATTATCAACACTTTCCAGATTCAGTAGGGAGTAGAGAGTTCCCTACGAAAATGAAACACAGATTTAGACAAATGGGCAGAGTTGGTGTAACTGTAATAAGACATCAAATTAGAACATTTTCTCCTTTTTAAGGCCACATTTTACCTGGACAGCTTTTAAAATAAATGTCAATTTGAAAAATGAAGAAAACCTCTTTGTCTGTGACTGAATTACTATTGAAGTTCCAGGAATCATCCTTGCTCATTGCCTCACTTATTTTCTGTTTCAGCTGTGTCTGCTCCCTCTCATCTTCCTTTTCCTCCCTATTCTCTCAATTCCCAGAAGCTCATTCACTGTTGCCCCAATTTTCTTAAGCCATAGTCACTGGTAAATCGCTATAGAGTTTGTTTAGACCACTATCAGGAATTTTATCTTAACTAACGATTGTGTGGGGGGTGTGGGTCTGGCTACTCATTGATGGAAAATTCTCTCTCTCTCAAACCACTGATTGAAGTTTCGGAATGAGAAAATTAAAATGGCCTCATAGAATCTGCCCTTGACTTGGAGAGGAACCAAGGAACCAAACTGTTCTTCTGACACGGATGAAAGGGCCCATCTCAAAAATATCTGAACCCACTCAAAATTTCAAAAGAATCTGAGTTCAAGGCTCAAGCCCTGGGAGATATCTTCTGCAGAGACAGCTGGAGGGCTACAGGGGGAATACAAAATTCTGATTCATTTTTATCTAATCCCACGCAGATCTAATCTGATTCTTCATGAAACATATCTTTTAATCAAATACTGTATAAATATAAAGGGGAGAAAAGAAATCTCAAGCACAATTTATATTTTATTTTTAGCTCAATTAACCCCCAGAGCCATTAACTGGCTTGTGGCTTCAGGGGTTACCTGAAGCAAAACTCTAAGTCCCTTGGGCCTCCTCAGGCTAAACTCGCTAGCTTTTTGTAGTGCAGAAGTGGTTTAATCTGGGGTTTTCATTTCCATTTTTATTAAAGTATTGGTATTATCAAAAGCCAATGGCTTCGTGACCAAGCCTGATTTATTTGAGGCTCAGAGCCACAAAAGTCTAATTCAACTGGCTATTATATATCAAATGTAAGTTTTGCATGCAACAAAGTAACTGTTAAGCAGAAAGGACTTTTAGGAATTAAAATGATGTCTGCATTTCTCCTTTTGAGCATTCCTTTGTTTATGTTTTTACATAGAAGAAGTCACTTTCTCTTTGTAGGTCTCAGTTCTCCTTTACATAAAATGGTAGAAGAAGAAATGAATTTATTAAATCGATGGTTCTCAAACTTTATGATACATCAGAATCACTGGAGGACTACGTTAAAAACACACATGTCTAGGCATCGGTCATAGCAATTCTGATTTAGCATGCCTGGGGTATATCTCTGGGAGCTAAAAATTTTTATAAGCTTCCTAAGTGATTCTGATGGACACCACTAAATCAATGCTATCAAAACTATTATCTCTACTTAAAATCAAGAAATCAATATCTCCTGAACAGATATTGAAATGCAACAGCATCTCAAAAGCCTCAGAGCCATTATTCAATGTATTGAAATGTACTGGAGCACTAAAAATCCTGGTTGATAATGACAATTTTCACCAAGAAAGGTTTATAAAAGTCATTAATGAAATGTAGGGTAAACGTGTGAGGAAAATCAGGAGATTGTACTGTCCGAGCCCTTTTCTAATAGGGTATTTGAAAATACTCAGAATATTATTGACTAAGAAGTAAAAGAACATGTGTCATCTTCATTCTATTTGAAAAGGACTTAGCAGAAAGTCACCTAGCAGGACAGAGGCAAGGCTTCAATTAAATCATTTAAAGTGCCCTAGTTAAGATGTCTAAGTAATGAAAGATTTGCATAAGGCTCCTATTCTCTCTGACCACCATATGCTCCAGGGCTTCCTGATTCCTTCACCTCTACTCCAAACCCCTCAAGAATTCTTCAAGTTTGGTACATAGACTTTCTATGTGATAATAATATACCCGAGCCCTCTCCTTTAATGCTACGCTTGTCCAGAGTATTCTAGCCAACATAGATCATCTCCATGGCAACCCCTGCTTTGGCTCAGTTTGAAGATTAAGACGACTTCATTGCACATACCTGATAAGGGTATGCAGGATTTACTTCATGGAGAAGGTTCTTACTCAAAACAGAAACGAAGTCAACAAGTAACCATGTTTGTTTCTGTTATGAAGGACTGCCTTAAAGTCCATAGAATTTAAACCTAAATAGTCCCACAAAGTTCCTGTGGGCTCCCTCTCCCATGCTTTCTTACTTCACTCTCTGAGAGATGGCTTGAATTTTGAAAAGCCTGAAAAATCCACCCACCTCTTTCAAAGAGATTATTTTGTGTTGCACCATGTAAGGAAGCAAATTGCTTGACGTAATCATGGTAGCTATTGCCATCATTTGGCGGCTGAATTGCATATTCCCAGAAATGATTATAATATTTGACTAGGGGGAGAAGTGTTTCTCCATTCTTGGGGCAAAGATGGTTTAAGAATATTCCTATATTAGAGGAAGGACAGTATGTTCAAGATTATCATACTTGAATCTTTTCAAAGTGACCTAACATCTCGGAGGAAATGTCCCTACTTAAACCCTTGCTTATTTGCACCAAAGAAATGAAAATATATGTCCTCACAAAAATCTGCATATGAATTATTATCTAAAAGTCCCAGACTGAAAACAACCTGTATTAGTTTCCAAGGGCTTCCATAACAAATTACTACAAACTTGGTAGCTTAAAATAAAAGAAATTTATTGTCTCACAGTCTTGGAAGCCAGAGGTCCAAAACAAAAGTGTCAATAGGATTAGTCGTTGCTATTTGACTATGACAGAGAATCTGTTCATGCTTTTTTCCAAGTTTTTGAAGATTTATTGGTAATCTTTGGCATTGCTTGGCTTGTAGGTATATCACATCAACCCTCGACCTTCATATTTCTTTTCACATTGTTTTTCTTCTGTGCATGTTTGTGTCCAAATTTCTCCCTTTCATAAGAAAACTAGGCATACTGGACTAGAGCTTATGCTAATAACATCATTTAAATTTGGTTATCTCTGTAAAGATCCTCTTTCCAAATCAAGTCACATTCTGAGGTAGTAAACTTTAGAATTTCAATTTATTTTGGTGGTGAGGGGATAATTCAATGCAAAATACAATTAATTTGTGCTACTACAAGTGACAGCTAAACACATTGTGGTGCATGCATACCATGGAATATTACTTGGTAACAAAGACATGAAATACAAAATAGAGCTATTTAAATGAGCCTCAAGTTCATTGCCTGAGTGAGGGAAAATAATGTAAAAATATCACACACTAAATAACTCCATTTATATAACATATCACAAGGAAAAAATTATGGAGAGCAAAACAGAGTAGTGATTTCCAGGGTTTAAAGGCATTGTAGTAGAGAGAGATGGGTGTATCTATAAAGTGCTAAGACCTTGGAAGTATTTGTGATAATGTAATAGCATTGTGTCTTGATTACCATGTGGTAAAATTAAGTAGAAGCATACACACACATTGAATCAATAACAATTTCTTGGTTTTGACATTGTTCTAAAGTTACATAAGATATTTTATTTGCAAAAAATCAGAATGAAGAGTAAACGGGACCTCCATGTACATTTCTGTTCAACTGCCTATGAAAGTATAATGACTTAAAAATAAAAATATTTTTAAAATTTGAAACTGTTGCCTCCCCCCAAACAATGACAGTTTTCTCAGAGTTAAACCTTCTTTCTGTAAACTACCATCCAGATGAAATCCTCAAGTATTCCAATACTTTGAAACTGATGGTCAGTAGAGTAGCAATCCAGTGGATGACTTAGGTGTGAGCAGAACTATGGAGTATATACCAAGAGGAAATCGATGTTCACAAAAGAGCGACAGCAGCCATGGAAATATACTGGTTGGCACAACTACAGTAAAACCTAGCAAGAGATTTGTTTGGGAACACTTGAGACACACCCTAGAGTACATAGAAATACTTAAAAGAATCTGGCAGAGCATATTTTGGAGAAGTTTAGGTTAAGTGTGTGTAGGTAGGGAAGAGATAATGAAGGAAACATTATATGACACTGTGTGACCCACAGGCTGGTAACAAGTACAAAAATGAGTTACAGTTTCTTTATCCATTCTGTTGTTGATGGGCATTTGGGCTGCTTCCAAGATTTAGCTATTACAAACTGTGTTGCTATAAACATGTGTGTGCATATATCACTGTGGTATGATACTTTTAATTATTTTGGAAAGATACTAAGAAGTGAAATAGCTGAGTCAAATAGAATCTCTAGTCCTAGTTCCCTGAGGAATCTCCACACTTATTTCCACAGCGGTTGCACCAGTCTACATTGTGGTTTTTTATACAATGGAGTATTACTCTGCCATAAAGAATGATAAGCTTGAGATACTCCTAGGTAAATGGATGTATCTTGAGACCATACTCTTAAGTGAAATAAATCAGACACACATGTTTAAATACTGCATAGTTTCTCTGGTGTGAGAAACTGAAGTGTATATAAAGACTAAAATGTATTATATTGGAGAAGGGAAGAAAATGTCCAAATGGGAAAGGGAACAAGGGAGGGAAAAAGGAACAGAGGGACAAGAGAAATAAGAAATGGAAGGAAAGGATGGAAACAAAGCTTTTGTAAATAGGGAGGGAGGAGGGGATGATGGGAGGGGAATGGGAAAAAAAGAAGCAACAAGATATGTCATGTACAGGTACAAATCCCCTATGATGAATGTTATCGCTATGTACATCTAAAATGTACCATTAAAATAAAATTTAAAGAAAGAAATGAGTTACAAACAAAATAAATTACATGAGACAGTTACAGTGAAAGTGCTACAGTTACTCAACAGAGAAAGTAACCAGCTCTGACTTTGGTTAAGAAAGTCTTCATGGAGACAGTAATATTAGATTTTTACAAAGCTAAAATTTCATCAGGCAGAAGGATTAGCACATATAAAGGCAGAGACATGTAAGCATACCTAAGAAATTACAGTTATTGTGAAGTTTCAAGCAAAGTGTTTAGAGAGGGGACCATAAATATCATCAGAACATGAAGGTCCTTGCATATAAAGCTAAGGAGTTTGAAATTTATCCTCCACATAATATTGAGCTATCAAAGAATTTTGAGCAAGAGTGATATGATCAGAGTTTTTACTTGAAGAGAGAACTCTGGTTCCAGTGTGGAAGATGAATTTAGTTTTTGTCACTGGAGAGAGACCAATACAGTTTTACTAAGGGAAAACATGCCTAAGAAAGAATTTATGAAAATGTCATGAAGCTCCATGAACAAAACAGAGTCACAGGTGCTTCGCTGTGAAATTGCATATTGCCAGGATCCTAGTTTAATGAACCACCTTCTTCAAAAAATAAAAAGTGTGTATGCAGGTGTGTGTGTGTGTGTGTGTGTGTGTGTGTGTGTGTGTATGTGTATCACAGTTTAGAAAAGTGGAGGGTAAGTTGGCATGCTTCATATAATGAGAATAAAAACAACCTTTAACAAATTAGCAATAGTGATATGAACAAGATGATAGAACAGAAAGCCATAGGCTTATAGTCTCTCATTGAACACGATGATTCAATAAGACAACATGGAAAAAATATGTGAATAATTCAGAAAATCATTGAGAAGATTCTGCACCGATAAGTGATTGTGAAACGAGCAACATTAAAACTGGGAAGAAAGTTAAAGACACAGTTTCATCATAATCTCCACATCTAGCACTGGCCCATATAATCAAGATGAAACTCTCAGCTCTCAATTTCTCTCTGAAAAGAAAAGAGGTGCACATTCTAACTGGTATTGTTGCTTGAGTGACTGGCTTCTATTTTGCTTTTCCTAGGTTGAGGAAGGGACTCAGAATATCCTAGACTTATGAGGAAGGGGACTAATGAAGAGCAAAATAATGGTGTAAATTAGCAAATGGGCACTAGCCAGAGTTGCTCCTGCTGGCTCAAGAAGTTTAGGTGAAAAATATCAGATCCCAGCTTTTCCCTGAGAAGGGAGAGTTAGACCATGTATCAAAAGTTCCAACCCTCCCAAAGATTGTGCAAGAGATTGGCTTGTGGCTCAGTTATCTCAGAGTGCTCAAAGGATATGGCACATTCCAGATGCTTTGGGAGTCCTCAGAACTAACACAGCAGTTTGAAGTAACATAAAGGTATAACTGGCCCATGGAAGCCCAGACTGGTTTGACTGATGAAGGTTTTCTGTAGGACAACACCAGTTCCTTGCAAACTGAGTGATCTTCTTTTTCTCTTAAACACAGGTACTAGCCCAGAGTCAAGGAAAAGTGATAAAACAGGAAAACACAACCTAACAAAGGAACAAGATAAAACTCCAGAAACTGAATGAAATAATGCATAGATAGATGAATTACTTAGCAGAACTCAAAATAACAACAAAATATACAAGAAACCAAAAAAGAAAAAGATATGAACAAGGTGAAATTTCAGCAAGTTATACAAAATTTTTAAAAGAACCAAATAGAAATCTTGGAGCTGAAGCATAAAAAACCTGAAGTAAAAAATTCAGTAAAGCATTCATCAGCAAACTAGAACAAGCATAGGAAAAGTCAAACTTAAAAATTTAAAAACAGGTCATATAGAGAGATACAACATTGCTGACTAGAGGAGGTATCATGTCAGAGGTGCTCAGAGAGGACTCACTGAAGCCACAGGCACCCTGTAATAAAGGAGAGCCTTTTACTTTGAAGCAGAACATTAACTGTAAAGATGATACATGTATATCAAACCTAATAACTGGATCACTGTAGAAGGAAATGAGCCAGTGAACACCTCTCCAGCCTCTGATCCTCCAGGAAGCAGCCTTTACTAGAATGCACCAATTAACCTCATGGAGGAAAGGAACCAATAAGTGCATCACAGACTGTATTCAGGTTCCGTATATACCACCTTCTTCACCACATCAAGTTTAATCCAAACACTGGAGAATGCTACAGCCTGACAGCACGCTCAGCCTGCAGGTCCACTCAAATAGAGTACCCTTCCACCTTGAGCATAGGCAAGGCCTTTCTGAACAGAAACTCAATGAACCAAGAAATAATACTGAAAATCAACAAATGAAAGTAACATCAAAGTAGAAAGCTTTTGCACAGCAAAGGAAACAACCAACAGAGTGAAAGGACAACCGATAAAATGTTAAAAAAAAAAATTGCCAATTATTCCTCAGAGGACTAACATGTAGAATATATAAAGACTTCAAAAAATTACACCCCACAAAATAAAAGACTCAAAAATAAATGGAAAACTGAAACGAATGGATATGTCTTAGAAGAAGTTTAAATGACCAATAAATACATTCAAAAATGTTCAACCACACTGTCTATTAGAGAAATTCAAATTAAAACATTAGGACACAGTATTTCTCCAGAAAGAATGGCTATCATCGAGATATCAAATAATAACAAATGCTCATGAGGATATGGCAAAAAGGAATCTCTTCTACATTGTTGGCAGGAAAGCAACTAGTACAACCAATAAGGAAATCACTGTGGACATTTTTCAAGAACTAAAAATAGAAATTCTATTTGAACCAGCTATTCCCTTTCTAGATATTTTCCCAAAAGTTTTAAAATCATCATATTACATATGCACATGCACACTAACGTTTGTAACAGCAGAATTCACAAGAGCTAAATCTTGCAAATGGCTTATATGCCCATCAAGAGATGAATGGATAAAGAAAACATAGTATTTATACACAGTGGATTACTACTCTGTCATAAAGAGGCATTTGTAGGTAAATGAATGTAACTTAAAACCATAATGACAAGTGAAATAAGTGAGACATACAAGCATAAATATCAGTTTTTCTTCTACGAGAAACTACTTATACACATATATATATCTTATATATATGTGTATAAACTGCACACACACAAACACACACACATATATATGTATATATGAATGATAGATGAGTAGGAAGTAGGAAGTTCTATTTCAAATGAACGAGGGGAACAAGAGATTGAGGGAAAGGAGGCAAAGCAGATAAAATAAAGAATTGAAGGCAAAAATAATGAAAATAGACCTTTTGCAAATGGAAAGAGGATGAAGAATTGGAAGGACCAGGAATAGAGTGTATGGGTAGGGGATGAAAAAAAAAGAAAACTAAGACACAATATAGATATGTACCAATTCTCTACAGTAAATATAATCATTATGTAATGCAAATATGTGCTAAAGATCAATTTCTGGAAGCAAATGACAGTGCCAGTACAGAACATTTGAACTCGTGAAACACAATGAAAGCAGTCCTAAGAGAGAAGTCCACTGCAATCAATGCTCACACTGGGAAAATCCGAGTGAGCTCAAATAAATAACCTAATAAGGAACTTCAAGATAAATGAGAAACAACAAAAATCCAAGCCCAAACCAAAATCAACAATGGAAATAATAGAGATCAGAGGGAATTAATGAAATTGAGACTAAAAATAGAATAAACAAATCAAAGAGCCAGTTCTTTGAAAGAATAAAGGAAATACATTAACCCTAGGCTAAACTTACCTAAAGAAAAAAAGTCTTGCATCAATGCAATTATAAATCAAAAGGATGAAATCAGAACAGACACTGTCAAAATCCAAAAAACAGTACAATTACGAAAACTTGTATTCCAAAACTTTGGAAAATTTTGAAGAAATGGACAGATTTCTGGAATCCAAAAAATTACCAAAGCTAACCCAAGAAGATCAAAACTATTGAACACCCCAATAATAAGCAATGAAATTGGGCAGTAATAAATTACCTGCCAACTAAAAATGCCCAGGACCTGATGGATTCATTGCTGAATTCTACAGAACTTTTAAGAACATCATATCACCCAATTTTCTCAAATGTTTCAATGAAATTGAAAAGGAAAGAGTGCTTCCAAACACATTTCTGGAAGCTAGCATCACTCTGAACCCAAATACCCAACTAAAAAAGAAAACTATAGTCTAACCTCTCTCATGCATATAGATGAAAAATGTTCAGCAAGATACTAGCAAACAGAATGCAACACACAATTTAAGACCTCATACATCATGAAAAAGTAGTTTTCATACCAGAGTTTCAAGGATGGTTCAACATACAAAAATCAATAAATGCAATGTACTATGTGAACAGATACAAGGGATAAAGCCACATGATCATATCAAGAGATGCAGAACAGTTTTTTCACAAAATACCATACCCATTAAAGATAAAAAGCATTGAAGAAAGTAGATATAGAAGGACTATACCTGAATCTGATAAAAGCTATTTTTGACGCATGACCACCACCACATTAAATGGGGAATGTGTGAAAGCCTTCCTTCTAAAATCAGATAAAAGAAAAGTATAATTACTTTCACCACTTCTCTTGAACATAGTGCTTGAAACATTTTTCCAGAGCAAATGTTTCCAGCACCAGAACAAAAAGGCAAGACAATGAAAAAAGGGATGTGTATAGGAAAGAAATCAAAATATCATTATTTGTAGGTCACATGATTCTCTACATAGAAGGCCCAAAGAATTTCACCAAGAAACTCTTAGAATTAATAAGCAATTTCAGCAATGTAGCAGGATAAAAAATTAATAGGCAAATGTCAATAGCATTTGTGCACATTGATAATGAACATAATGAGAATATAGGAAAACCATATTATTCTCAATAGCATTCAGAAAAATTAAATACCTAGGAATTAACATAACAAAAGAAATGAAAGACATTTGTAAAAAAAACTACAATACTCTGAAAAGGGAGAGTGAAAGAACATCAGAAAAAGGAAAGATATCATAGGAAGAGCAAATATTATCAAAATGGCCATATGCCCCAACCTGATACATACACTCAGTTCAGTCCCAATCAAGTTAACAACAGCATTCCTCACAGAACTAGAGAAAGCAGTTCTGAAATTCATGTGGAACTAGAAGAGACCCAGAATAGCAAAAGCAATCCTGGGCAACAAAAACAAAGCTGGAGACATCACAATTCCTGACTTCAAATTATACCACAAAGAAACAGTGGTAAAAAGAGCATGGCACTGACACAAAAATAGACATGTGGATCTGCGGAACAGAGTAGAGAATACAGAAATATTTCTGGACACATTAAGCTCTTTGATCTTCAATAAAGGAGTCCAAAACATATGTTGGAGGAAAGATAACCTATAGAACAAATGGTGCTGGAAATATTGGCAATGTAGTTGTAGAAGTTTGAAGCTTGAACCATACTCCTCAACTAAAATCAAAATGGATCAAATATATAAACATTAAAAAAGAAACACAGAACTTACTGGATTTTAAAATAGGTAAAAATTTGAAGTTAGAGGTGTAGGCAAGTTCTTTCTGAAGAGAACTCCAATTGCACAAGAAATAAAAGCAAGAATCAATAAATGGGATTATCTCAAATTAAAAAGCTTCTGCACAGCAAAGCAACAATTAGTAGAGTGAAGAGGCAACCTAGAGAATAGGAAAATAATTTTCCATCTATTCCTTGGACAGCATACTAATATTAAGCATACATAAAGAACTCAAAAAATTAGACTAACCAGACTAAAAGACTCAATCAAGAAATGAATAGAAACTTCTCAGAAGTACAAATGGGCAACAAACATGAAACAGTGTTCACCATCTCCGGTCATTAGATAAATGCAAATTAAAATAACTCTAAGATTTCATCTTGCACCATAAACAATGGCAATCATCAAGAAGTCAAAGAATAACAAACGCTGCCATTACTGTGGTGCAAAAGGAACCCTGGCACATAGTTAGGAATGTAAACTACTGCAATCATTATGGAAATCAGTATGGAGGTGTCTCAAAGAACTCATTAGAAATTCTTTTAACCCAGCTATTTCCCTTCTGTATAGCTTCCCAAAAGAGCTAAAGACATCATATTACAGAAACACACGTGTACCAATGTTCATAGCAGCCCAATTCATAATAGACAAATTCTGTAAACAGCCTGCATACCCATCAATAGACAAATGGGTAAAGAAAATGTGATATCTATACATAGCAAAATATTAATTAGCTATAAAGAAGGATAGATTTGAAACATTTTCAGTACAATGAATTCACCTGGAAAATATAATGTTGTGTGGAATAAATCAGACACATGAGTTTAAATAATGGATAGTAGCTCTCATTTGAGTAAAGTACAAGTAAAGAGCAAAATAAAGAATGAATGAAAGAAAATAGGAAGATAGATCTTTGGCAAATGGAAAGAGGTCCAGGAAACTGAGGGAAAGGGGAGGGGGAAATAGAAACGGGAAGTAAAATATAGGTGAGATAAGTCATGTACTGGTACCAAATAACTAAAATGAATGTAACCATTATATGCCATCAGCATAAAGTAAAACTAATAATAGCAGTAATAATGAAAATGGGCAAAGAAGATTTAAAGATGGGGGAGGGAGGTGGGTGGGAAGAGGAAGGGAATTAAAAAACAATTGATCTATTATGTATGTGCACCAAATCCCTGAGATGAGTGCAAACTTCATGTGCTGCAAACATACACTAATTAAAAAAAAAAAAAAAAAAAAAAAAAAAAAAAAAAAAAAAAAAAAAAAAAAAAAAAAAAAAAAAAAAAAAAAAAAAAAAAAAAAAAAAAAAAAAAAAAAAGGAAAACAGATCATTTGGAATTAGCCACAGGAGCAAAAAGAAAAAAAAAAATAGTAAGAACACCAAAGAAAATTTAATGTACATATGGGACATTACCCATTCAAATAACCCAGGCATTGTTGATGTTCAAAAAGAAGGGAAAGAAAAAGGATCAAAAAGATTATTAAAAGAAAATATCTGAAATATCTTAAATCTTGAAAGAGAAGTGGATTTCCATATCCAACAAGCCCAAAGGACCTTAAATAAATTGAAGTTAAACAAATTATCGCTGGGACATATTATGTCAAGTCATATTGTCAAGTCAAAGTTAATTTGAAAGCAACAAGATAAAAATGATTTGTCATATGCAAGGGGAAGTCTAAAAGACTATCGTAGGATTTTTCAGCAAAAACATTGCAGGTCAGAAATGAATGAGACAATATATTTATAATCCAGGAAGAAAGAAAGAAAGAAAGAAAGAAAGAAAGAAAGAAAGAAAGAAAGAAAGAAAGAAAGAAAGGAAGGAAGGAAGGAAGGAAGGAAGGAAGGAAGGAAGG
Organism: Hystrix cristata; assembly: GCA_004026905.1. Taxonomy (NCBI): domain Eukaryota; kingdom Metazoa; phylum Chordata; class Mammalia; order Rodentia; family Hystricidae; genus Hystrix; species Hystrix cristata. The sequence goes on along the minus strand of PVJO010012007.1, from coordinate 4,534 downwards.
AAGGAAGGAAGGAAGGAAGGAAGGAAGAAAGAAAGAAAGAAAGAAAGAAAGAAAGAAAGAAAGAAAGGAAGGAAGAAAGAAAATGAAAGAAACTACTAACCAAGAATATCATACCCAGAAAGAATATCCTTAAAGAATTAAGATATTTCTGTACATATGTATACAGTGGATACTGAGGAAATGAAGGTAATTAATATTTTCATCTCCTTTTCATTATTTCGTATTTGGAACCTTCAAATGCCTCTCATGTAGTTATTCATAAAATATACAATGTAAACTATAGTCACTTTCCTATGGTTTAGAACACTAAAACATATTACTTCTATCTATAATTCTAACATTATCCAATATGTACAATTTAAATAAGAATAACGATAACTGTTTACAAAGTAATAAAGGAAAAATAATGTCTTTCTTTGACAAAATGAAGCCGAGGGAATGTATAACCATGAGTGCTGATTTATAAGAATGTTAATGTGAGTTCTTAACTTGAAGTGAAAACTCACCAGCAGTAACACAAGAACATGAGAAAATATAAAATTCATTGGTAAAGGTGAGGACAAGTACAGAAACTGTATTAATGTAATGGTGGATGAATTATTTTTAATTTTGGCACAAATATATTAAGAACAAAGTATTAAAAATAATGATAATTTGTCCAAATGTTACAGTACAGGGTTGTAATTCCAGAAGCTTAGGAAGCTGAGACAAGAGGATTGCAGACTGGAAGCCAGTTTGGGGAACTTACCAAGAACCTGCCTCAAAATAAGAAATAAAAAGGGCTGCGAAGGTTTTCCTTTAGTAGTAATCATGCAAGCTGCACCCGTAGTGATGGAGGTGGTCATGGCAGTAACAGAGAATTTGGTGAGGTAGCTATGGAGGTTTCTGCAATAGTGATGGATATGGTGAAAGTTATAACTCCCAGGAGACTGACTGGTGGTCAATTGAATTTCCTTTACTATAGCCATCATCCTTTCATACAAGTTAATTTGAAAACCAAATATAATTTAGCCAGGCTATATTGCATAGCTTCAAAACTTTGCAGTATATTACCAGTTGTAATGCTCCTGAAAATTCCAAGAGTGCTCAAAGAAACAAGAAGAAATGAACAGGAGAACTAGAGTCCTAGTCAAAACTTGAAGAGTTAGTTGCTGTGATATGGATTAACTCCCCCATTTAGTCCCACTTCATTTGTAATTTTGTGACTGAGGATCATTTGTTTAAGAACTGTGATTTAAACTTTAGACAACTTAAAATTTTGATGTTCCATTAGCTTAGTACGGCACATGTGTACGATATCATGTATCAATTGTTTGGGCAAAATAAAATTACTGAACTTGGGCTACAATCAAACGTTGGCACACAGGTGTCATTATGTTTAATAGGGATAATCAGTTCATCAGTAAATAAAGGACAAGAAAAAATCTAGTGCAGTAACCTGTGTTGAGACTTTTTGGTACTTGCAAACACTGGAGGGGGTATATGTTAAAATATAATTATTTTCTAATACGGTGAACTACTAAATTAAATTCTGACTTGCTCACTTTATCCTGGATAGAACTTGAATTTTGTAAGATCCCATTCCAGTCATGATGAAGTATGATGTGTGAACGCACCAGTCACATTTACTGACATCATTCTTTAAAGTTAATGCCAGTAAATACAGCCATTCCTTGTTTGATGTTTAAATTGTTTACAAATTTTAAGTTAGGCATCTGTAGACATACCATTACAAGAAAAGCTTAAAGCCCAGATAAAGCTTTTGCGGGAATGGATTTAATTTGATCCTTTATTGCCTGCCATAGATAAAATTGAAATGTTAGAATAGTTGTCCATGAGAATGACCAGTCCTTGTTACAGGCCTTCATGGATTTTGGTATTTACTGGGTGCTGTGTCGATGTTCTTTGGTCAAGGGAGTATAAATTGAAAGGATTATGAACCAGGCTTTATTTTAAAGATTCTCATAGCTCCTTTCACAGCTTCATTGAAATAAGATGGCTTCACTTGTAGACTTCCTAAATCTAAGAATAAGGAATTGAAATCTTTGAGTTTTCACAGGTTGGAAATATGTACTAAACCTTTCAAGATGTCAGTTCTTAATAATGCAGTGTTAGTGTATTTTAGTTGCATACGTTTCCATTGTATTTATAGTCTCTTTATGCTAATTTTGGCCAAACATGACTGTCTACTACCCCAATAAATGCCTCTCCACTTGAAATGTTGTGGCCCTAATGCAGATGTATAAAAATAATTTTTTTAGAGTGGCATAAGTTGCCAAAAATTTCTTACAGTGCAACACATTTGCAAGTGTATTGTATCTTGCCCTAAAACTTTATTAAAGTAGGTGCATTTGACAGTATTGAGGTCATTTGTTATGGTGCTATTTCAATTAGTGTAGGTTTATACTCTTGTATATTTTACCTGCGATTTTTTAGAAAGTACTTATTTTATTGCGCATTCATAGTAAAAAAAAAATGTGTGTGTGTGTGATATGGGAAAGTCCTTAAAGTTCCAATCTTATTTTGTTTCTCAGATATTGTTGAGCACATCTTGTCAAGAACAAGTTTCTAAAATTTTACTTGAGACCACAAAATGATAGTTAAGAAAACTATTTGCACGTGACAGACATTAAATACTATTTTGCTACAAATTTGTGTAATACTTATTGAACTTTTTGGCAAATATTTATTTTTTAAACCTAACAGTGTTTCTTTGACAGCTTATAGAAACTTTACCAAAAGCAATACAGAAATACTGGGATTTAATATTGAATGTCACCATATACATGAAATAATACATTTTGGGATAGTGTGAACTTTTAATGTTAGGTGCTATTACAGTCAAATTACCAAGATTGGTATCAAATGTAGAATAGTCTGGTAAAATGTAAAACAAAATTGGCAACTCAAAATGAATATATACAAAAGTTTTGATGTACTTGTCCTTAAAATAATAATGAAAACACTTCTAAAATGACATGAAGCATGCACATTCTCAGTTTCTCTGAGCTTTGTTTAATTATGTGTTTGGTTTGGTTGTCAGTGAATATCTGGCATATTTGCAATCTTCAAACACATGATTATCTTTGTGTAGTCCCATAATAAGTGACGTACATTCAGTTTTATGAGCCAGCAATACTTTCAGTAAATAATAATAAACTTGCTGAATATAAACACTGAACCTGAAGTCACTGTAAGTTAATAATTGCTTACTGTATTAGTTTTAGATTCTGGTACTATATATTCTGTTTATTCTGATTTTACTAAGATGAAAAATTGAAAACTTAAAAAGTAACTAAAAAAATAATAAAAATGGATGTTGTGGATATAGTTCAGTGCAAAGGCCTTGGGTTCAATCCCCCATACCACAAAGATAGTTAGATAGATTGCAGACAAGCAGATGATAGATAATTTTAAATGTGTTAATGAATGAATTATAGAGAGAATAAAAATTCTGACATCAATAAGATAAAATAGGTGAGATATAAAAGTGTGTTCTTGCATGTAATTAAATTCAACTTGCTATCAACATAAAATAGACTATTATAATAACCACAAATTAATACCTATAAAGTTATACAAAAGAAAAATCAGGGAACCAAAGAACATCAATTTTATACAATCAATAAACTACCAAAAAAAGACAACCAAACCAGTGATCCCAGCACTTAGGAGGCTGAGGCAGTAGGACTTCCAGGAGTTCAAGGCCAGCCTGGGCTACATAGTGAGTTCAAAGCCAGTTTGACCTACATAGTGAGACTCTGTCTCAAAAAAAATAAGATAAAATAAAATAAAATAAAATAAAATAAAAAGAAGACATCAAGAAATGCAAACAGGGGCTGTGGATTTAGCTCAGTGGTTAGAGTGCTTGCCTCACAAGCATGAGGCCCTGAGTTCGATTCCCGGTACCAAAAAAAAAAAAAAAAAAGAAATGAGAACAGGTGAAAACACACACAGGAAACAATTATCAAAATTTCAATAGTCAAAAGGACTTAGCAGATGTATACAGAGTGTTCCACCCTACAACAACAGAATACACATTCTTCTCAGCTGCGCACAGGACGTTCTCCAAAATAGACCACATACTAGCTCATAAAGCATGTTTAAGTAAATGCAAGAAAATTGAAATTATACCATGCATACTATCAGACCGTAGTGCAATAAAACTGGAATTCAATGGTAATAGAGAACAAAAACACCACATAAACACTTGGAAACTAAATAACATCCTTCTGAACAATAGCTGGGTCACAGAAGAAATTAAGCAATTTATTCAGTTTAATGATAATGCTGATACCACATACCGGAACCTATGGGATACAATGAAAGCAGTAGTACGAGGGAAATTCATTGCATTGAACTCCCACATCAGGAAAACAGAAAGAGCCCAAATAAACAATTTAATGTTGAACCTCAAACAGCTAGAAAAAGAAGAACAAATCAAGCCCAAAGCTCATAGAAGAGAGGAAATTATTAAGATCAGAGCTGAAATTAATGCAATTGAGACTAAGAAAACAATACAAAAAATCAATAA
>PVJO010012006.1:0-57491 GCA_004026905.1 Hystrix cristata | reverse complement strand
ATAAAAGTTTTTTTTAAATCACTCTTTGATAAATTTAAATTAGCTCAGGGCTAAGTCAGAAGGATCCCATGTGAACTTATTAAAAGAACTCTGCATGTTAGTACCATGTAAAGAACAGGCAGGCATGAGGTGCTGAGGGACATGTTCATTAAAATAGGATCCAGTTTTATTTACTTCTACCTTCTACGTTAGGGATCCAAAACCTCTGATGAATCAAAAGTTCTTCTGTCATGTACAAATGGATGAAGTCTTATTATCACAACTACAAATGCAGTCAGTGGTCAGGGTGATCTATACTGTTTATACATTGATTATGGTAAAGGAAACATAATTTTACTTTGCAAAGCAATTCCTGAAATCACTGTACCTGGCAAACCAGTCTCTAAAATCCAAACACTTTGTAACATTAGTAATCTAAGGAGGTATATTGTGACTAATTTATTTTAAAGAGTACTACAAGAAGGCATGATCCTCAGAATAAAATGGTACCAGGTAGGGGATTTAGCTCAGTGGTCAGAGTACTTTGCCTTGCCAATCACAAGACCCTGAGTTCGATCCCTGGCACCAAAAAAAAAAGCAGCAGTTCCTTTAAAAAAAGAAAAAAAAAAAAAAAGATGGTACATATAGATTTATGAAGATGTTTCTATAGTAGTTACAGGTAAGGGCTTCGTCTAAATTACATGGTCTGTGCCGGGTGTGGTGGCACAAGCCTGTGATCCCAGCACTTGAGAAGCTGAGGCAGGAATATCGCTGTGAGTTCAAGGCCAGCCAGAACTACACAGTGAGACCTTGTCTCAAAAAAAAAAAAAATTTGAAAAATACATAGTGTATTTTTCAAAACACCATGCTAATTCTTACGTCTTAAGTTGGTTTACAAAGTATAAGGATCGACATTCAGTGTAGATACTAGTCCAGTATACATACTGCAAACATTACTTAAAAGATTATTCTAGGTCCTAGGTCCTCTGCCTGTCCTTACCAGTTTTAAAATCAGGCTGTCATTTTCCAAAAAGCCTTTTAGAATTTAGATTGCAATTGTAATGAATCCATAGATCAATTTGAGAAGAACAAATATCTAAATAAATAATAGTGTCTTCCCAACTCATATCTAAAATACAGTATTTAGGTCTTCTTTAATTGATCTCAGCAATTTTTATAGCTTTCCATACATAGATCTTATACATTTTCATCAAATTTATCCCTAAGCATTTCATATTCTTTATGCTGTTGTAATACTTTTGAATTTCAATTTCCAACAGTTTGTTGCTAAGAGTATATAGAAATACAACTAATTTTTCTAATAATACTGATTGAAGCCTTGCTAATCTCTTCTATTGAAGTCCTAGTGGCTTTTTTCATGAAGTCCAAAAGATATTACTATATACCAACTAGAAGAGCTAAAATTTAGAAAACTACAACAAATGTTGGCAAGGATGTGAGAGAAGTGGAATTTTTAGGCACTATTAGTAGGAATATAAAGTATCACAACTACTTTAAAAATTGGTAATTTCTTAAAAAGTTAAATACACACCTCCCATGTGATCCAGACACTCCACGCCTATGTATTCAGTTAAGAGAAATGAAAGGATACAAAGACTTACACATAAAAGTTCATAGCATCTGGAATATTATAATACTCCAAAACTAGGAATACCCAAATGTTCGTGTTATATAAGTCATGTACAGATTGAACACTCCTAATCTGAAAAACCAAAGTCTGAAACCTTTTAAATACTGACACAATGCCACGATGTAAATGAGGAACTGAAAATAGCACTTTTCTGATTGGTTCCGTGTATAGTGCTTGAGAGCTGCAGCGTCATCCTGGATCCGGGATCCTGTGTTCTGTGCCTTGGATTTCCAGGACTTTCACAGATAAACAACCGTGACATATCAACAGAAAACTAGTAGGCAATAAAAATACATAAATCCCCTACTGACATATACATTATTGAATTTCCAAAGAAGCCGACTGAAAGAAGCTTAACAAAAACACAAAGCATATACATCCATTTATATAAAATTCTTTAAAGTGGAAACTGATCTATAGTGATGGAAAGTAGATCAGTAAATGCCCAAAGAGGAATTACATGGGGAAACTCTGGAAAGTGATAGTAATGTTCGCTATCTTGTTATTGGTGATGCCGCATGTCCAAACTAAGTTAGGTGTTTTCAATAGATCAGCTTTTATGTGTCAGTTAAACCTTAGTGAAGGAAAGGAAAAGAAACCAAACCAATGTAATTGTCACTGGGGATCTAGAGTATGTTTTAAATACATGCAAGTTGAATGTAATTTATCCAAAATGCCTGGGTACAGAAATGTTTTGGGCTCAGGATTTTAGAAAATGTCCATGTACAAGAGTTTCTTAGGGATGGGACCCAAGTCCAGCTGACGCAGGAAATTAGGACTGGGACAGACTGGCTGAACAACAGCAAAATCTGTCAAAACCCTGGAAACCCAAGGCGCATGCGCAGAACACAGGCTCCAGGATGACGCTGCGGCTCCAGAGCACTGCACGCGGGACCAATCAGAAAAGGGCTATTTTCAATTCTTCATTTACATCGTGGCATGTCGTCAGTATTCAAAAGGTTTCAAATTCTGAAGCATCTTACACTTTGGTTTTTCAGATTAGGAGTGTTCAACATATACACGATTTATGTAACATTAAATCCACCTTTCGAAGTAAACTATTCAGGGGCTTTTAGCGTACTGTACTGGCACGGTTATACAACAGTCACCATTAATGCCAGAACGTTTGCATTACCCCAAAACGAAATCTGTACCCACTACCAATCATTTCACATTTCTTCAATTGTGAACATGGTTAATTTCCAGATGATGACATTATTTCATCTGGTCATGCCAATTTAAGCCTTAAAACCTTTCAAGATAGACAGGTTGCTTTTAACTTAAACATAAGGGCCCGTAACACAGGCAGTATTGTAGTCTTTACTGTACTCAAACTGTTAGTTGCTAGGCAAGAACTTTTCGGGACAAGCACCTATGTATGCTTACAGGGTGTAGAAGCTGCTGCTCCTTTAAGTGACTGCTAATATCCCCTCAAGTTCTTTCTTTCTGGTTAAGTCCCTCCCAGAAAAACATTAGAGGCCAGTTTAAACCGGCCAAAACCATCGAGTATTTGTCTAGTGACCTAGTGTAAATTTTCATTATAGTTTTCATTATATAATTTTCATTATAGCTCATTATAGTTTCCTTTTAATGCTGCACTCACTGTTCTAGGTGTTCCCATCCACCATTCAGAGTACGTGATATATGGTGAAACATAATCTTGCCATTCATGCTGTAATCCCAGAATGGCAGATGGCTGAGGCAGGAGGAACACAAGTTCAAGTCTACTCTAGGCAACCTGGCAGGACCTTGTATCAAAATAAAAAATAACTGAGTTGGGGATACAGTTCAGTTTGAAAGGCCCTGGGTTCAAGGGGGAGGGATGTCAAAATGAGCATTTTCGGAATATGCCCATGTCTACATGCAAGGAGAAGTCTTTCCAACATGAATGCGCAGAGGCCTTCCCAATAAAATCCCCTTGCTTCTTGTGTTCCAGGAGACACTGTTTTTGGAGTTACCCCCAGTCCTCCCCTTACTTGCTGCTGCCAGTAATAAACCCTTTTTCACTGTTTATCTCCTGGTTGTACTTACTGGGTTTGCACTAAACAAGGGTAAAACCATTGTGTTCAGTTACATAGTGAGAACCAGAACCACACTGATAGAGACTTTAGAGACGTTCCAATCGCAGAAATGTCATTTAGTGTACATACTGAATTGTAATAGTGATTGCAAAGTCATTATTAAAATATTAATTAGACTGGGGATTTAGCTCAATGGTTAGAGTGCTTGCCTAGCAACCGCAAGGTCCTAAGTTCAATCCCTGGCACCAAAGAAAAAAGAAAAAAATTAATTACAAAACTGGAAAATTTATTTTCTTCCTGGCTCATTATTTTTCAGTGCCTAGATTGGATAAGGCTGAACTACACTGGTAAAAAAATAAACAAATGATGCTTTTGAAAATATTGAACAGTACATAATCTGTGTAACTTTAAAAACTTTAATACACCCACTTCAAGATAATTTCACCATATTTTCAACAACTTTTTAACATTTAACTATTTATAAAAATTTACATAGCACATCTGTAATTTCAGCACTCTCGGAGGCTGAAGACAGAGGATCACGTTTGAGCCCAACCTGGGCAATTTAGCAATTTATTGAGACCCTGTATCAAAATTTTTACAAAACTAAAAAGGCTGGGGATATAGCTCAATATGAAGGCCCTAGGTTCAATACCAGTAACGCACCAAAAAATAAAACAACCCTCTCGGTAAAGTTTGGAAGGATAATGGGTTTAAAGAAGACATCACTATGTGTTTTAGAGCACCTGTATATGCTAAAAGTCATAACAGAAAATGTAGTTACTTTTAATATGAAGGGCTGTCAGTGATGATAAACATATACAATAAATCTTAGGGTAACTTGTAGCTACGAAATAACACAGACTATTTTTGAAATACAGAAATTAAGCCGAATAGAGCTAATTACAACAGCAGATGCTACAGGATTTTTACAATATGTTTAGAATATACTGTGGAAACACTCAAGCTTTAATCATTGCTTTAAAAATTAACTTTTGATATGATATATTCCCAGCATTCTAAATAGAAGTTAGATATATTCCCAATGATGAGCCTAAGCAAAGCATGTACTTGAGCATAACACAACTGAAATGTTGAAGAATGACTTGTGAAGGCTATTACATTTCTTTGATCAGTAAAAATATAGTATAAGCACTACTGCATGACTAACTGAAATATCAAAGACAAAATTCAGAACACGAAATGCACCTTCTTCAGATGTTCTTTTGGCATAACTACAGTACTTTTAAAACACCACCAAGTATAAGAAAGTTTTTGATATTTGAGACGTATAAAATCAAAGATCTTCCAAAGTTATCAAAGAACAAATACCACTGAATATATCTGCTTCAGGATATATTGTCTGGGAGCCCACACAAAAGAAGAAAACCGTAAAGCCTCATTAAAATACAAGTATTAGGCATTTCTATGCATACTCACTGGTTATTCCAAACTTTCCTGAAAAATTATGAATTGCCACACCATGAACCCTGTCAGCCTATTAACAGTTAAAACCACGAACAGTAAACTCTTCAATGTCCAGGGCCTGCTTTAAATGTCTGAGAAAACTATGAACAAATAAAGAAATGAAAAAATCTAAGCTAAACATCAACAGAAGATTTGTCAACTAAACACCATCTCTTTTCCTGGATACCTCCCTTAAAAAATAAAAGGATCAGATGAAAACCTATGCATGCATGTTTCTAACAGCTTAATCCATAATTACAAAAACTGGAAAGTGCTTCTGCCAGTCAATCAATGAACAACCCATGTACAACCATAGAATGGAATTCCAACAAATAACAAGTAACCAACTATTTATTGGTCCACCCAACAACTTGAATAAATAAAAAGGTATTTTGCTGAACACAATTCAGCCAGCCTCAAAAGATTATGCACTTTATGATTCCATGTATGTGACACTCTTTAAAAGGCAAAGCTACAACGATAAAGATCTGTAGTTGCCAGGATTAGGAGCATCAGTCTACCAATCAAGTGACTGAAAGTCTTTAGATCCCTACTAGCTATTTAATCCAAAAAGGACTTACCAAGTTCATTAAGACTCTGAGCAGCTTTTGTTATCTCTCTACTTCCCCCTTGTAGTTGTCCTTGGAGTCTCTTACTGAGATACAAGATGCGAATAATTCTCCGAAGCAAATCACAGGCAACCTGTGCAAGTATCACAATGTCAAATAAGTATAGTTGACCCAGAAAGTTTCATCTTTACTACTGTTAATATGTGAATCTTTTCTATTCTTTTCAACCTCTGAATATTCACTTATGCTTCTTTATTCCCACCAATCAGAAACCTGAATAATCATCAGTCTTAAAAAGTATCAAATCTCCTATGAACATCTGGTAAATATGGTAATACCATATTTACCCTATACGAGAAAGTCCCACTTAGTGCAAATGGAGAGAATTTGGAATGGAGATGCTATGAGACCCAGATTCTTTTCAGTTCTGGGCCAGTTTTGTTCTCTTGGCCAATCTTGTCCTCAGTGTTGACTGCACATTAAATTCAAGTTGGTAGGTTCAAAAAGTTCCGAAGCCCAGGTCACATCCTTGATCAATTAAACCAGAACCTCAACAGCCCCAGGTGAGGCCAAGGTTGACAGTCACTGTGCTAGGCTTCGGACTGCTCCCTTCAATCCAATTTCTTTTTAAGTACCTAGGAGAAGAGTCGTAAACTCCCAATTTCACCAGTCCTTAAGCAAAAACCACGCCCCACTTGAGTTTTCCTAATGGTTTTTATCACTATTACAAAAGAGAAAGTTACTAAAATAAAACCAAAAAGACATTATCTCACATACTTTCATATCACCTCCCATTCACTTTTCTTCCCAACATCTAATACTGTGTCTTAACCTAGCCAGAGGCTAAGAAACAGAGATTCACATATCAAGACACCTTATTAAAGAAGCTGGCACCCAAGTTGTTGCCTTGCAAAGCATAGAGGAGTAGATAGAATAACAAATACAAAGTGATCATTAGCTTCAGTAGCGATAACAAAGAAAAGACAGTTTGTTTGCTATTTCATCACTATTTGGGGTTTAGTTTATTAGTACATGTGTGCAGTACATAATATTTACATTCCTGTGGGAAGCTGGTACAGGTACATAAAACATCTCAATTCCTTTTTTCATTCCCTTTCCCTTCCTTCCTCTCCTCTCCACCCATGCATCACCTTTTTGGATGGCCCCAAGACAAGCTGAAAAGCAAGGATTATCTTTCCCTCTGAATAAGAATAACCCAAATGGTGGCAATGAGAATTAAAAATTCCAGGAAGAGAGGGTCCTGGGAGCCTTCAGCTATAAGTACTCATGTGAGAAAATACATAACACACTAAAGCCACATATGGCCACACTCATGCACCCACAGGCACAACCATACAGTAAGTCACAGGCACCAAGTATTTTCGGGGGGTGGGACTGGGGAATTGAACTCAGGACCTCGCGCTTCCTAGGCAAGCACTCTACCACTTGAGCTAAATCCCCAACCCCAAGGAACCAAGTATTAAACATGTTTACTTGACTCCTTTTCAAAAGTAAATATGATTTTAAGTACTTAAAATAAAAGAACGCCAAATAAGAATTTCTCCCTGGAAAACTAAAGTTTGGGCATCTTTATTAATTAAATTTTATTTTCTGAATAGATAACAATTCATGGCATAAACTTGAAAAGTCACTCTAATCTCTCTACTTTCCAACTACACAGTTAACAGAAACAACTACTACCACTAATTTCTTGCTTGTCAGCACCAGCGATGAAGAATGCAGAATACAGAATCTCTAGGAACCATTTGGGAGTTTCTAAATACATTATGAGAAAAGATACCAAACATAACACCGTAAATCAGATAGAATTCTCCTTCTAGAATTCCTTAATCCTGCCCAATAAAATAAAAGCTCTCAAATAGGAAGTCTTCGGTTTCTAATGTTTTTAACAATTATACTTAATCTTTCATCAAGCCTTACTTTCTACTGCATAACACAATCCATTGTTATTTTACCTTTATTCCAACAAGCATCACCCTAATCTAAACCTTTATTACTTTCACCTAACACAGTGGCATCCTGGCAACTTTCCGGTCTCTTACTGAAACTCACCCTGTCAGATTTATCTTTTTAAAAAGTTTTCAGGATGCCAGCCCTCTTTTTAATAAACTTTAATGCCTCTACTTACACATTCTGTTAATTGTTCAGAGAATAGCATTTAATGAAATCCTCAGTCAAAAAGTCTTAGCTAATCAATCCATAAATCATCAACTCTCCATTTTCCAATACAGTTGCCTCCCCTCCAATCAATTTTTCCTTATTTTAGACTTTCATTACTAAAGTACAGAAACATAGGCAACCACATTCAGAGATACACAGCTCCACAAACTTGGAACCACCACAGAGGAGTCAGAACTGCACCAGCCACCACACAAGCCTTGCGGACTCCCTCCCCGACTCCACAGAAGAGAAACTCTGTTCTCCCTTACATCGTAATCACTTCCTTATTTTTATTTAGGATTTTACTGCAGAAGTATATAAACCTTAGTCTTAGTTTTTCATCCTTTTTTAATGTAAGTTTCCTCACCAGCTTTTTTTCTTTGCAATTTGTTGGATACAGTGACTTATCTGTCCTACAAGAGGTTCCATCAAACTTGATTTTGTTGACTGTACTCCCATCACACAGTTCAATTAACAAGGTTCTATGTCTTCTTCATTTCTGATAAATTAGCAGCAGGGTGTAGGCAGCTTCATCGGATCCAGATTAATATTTTTGGCAAGATTAATCATTAGGTGGTGGTATATTTATAACACATGCATGATTTTCTCTTTTCATGTTATTAGCAGCCCTTGATATTATGTGTCAAAATCCACTAAAACCTAAATGATTGTAAAATGGTGATACTGCGATTCTACTGCTTCATCTTCATTTATTTGCTTACATATAAAATTACCCCATAAAATGAAATTTTACCTCATCTCCTATATATTTAACCCTTAGAGGTACTGTTCATATGGAAAGTAAAAATATTTGATCTTCCTCTTGGTTTAACTGTTTTCTAATGTGCACTAATGATGAACAATTAATGGGCTTTTGTTGCTGTTTGAGTTTTTCTCTCCACCATTACGAGCTCATAGATTTAAACAGAATGAGGAATGCTAATTCACTGTAGCTCTTATCCTTATTCATGCTCAAATTATTTCACTTTGGCTAGTGGCAGCCTCAGCGTGATCGACTGTATCACTCTGCATCAAACAGATTTCTCATGATTCACATCTTTCACGGATAAAAGTGAGAGAGTTGGTCACCTTCAAAGTGCATCTTCAAGTTAGTTCCTGAGGTCCTTCACTGTAGACCTAGTAGTTGCCATCTTCCTTAGTATCAGGTATAAAAATGTTTCAAAACATTTCATACCCCAGACATAAAATCAAAGATTTCTCAAAGAAGCTCTTGTTTCTTTTGGGAGGAAACAGCACTTCAAGACCACATTTGGTAAGGAGTTTTGTTTGTTTCTGGGATTTTTCCATTCACATAGCCAAGAAATGTCAGAATTAAAATATGGTATAAATATTCACTTGCTTTATTCTATGATACACATAAAACATTCTCAGATTAACTCATTATAGACATACATATGTATCTATGATTTATACTATTTTAAAATAAAATTAACCTATCTCAAGCTCACACTGATACATCCAATTAAAAATAAAAGGCACAGAATATTTAACCTTTTATCATACACTTATGTATCATTTCTTCTACACTCTTGGCTCAAACACATAAGAAATAATATAATTAGAATGAAATGAAATAATTCATTAGCTATGCTGCACAATACACAGAAAACATGTAACAGAACCAATATTATAATAAAAAATGATTGCTGAAAATAGCTTACAAATCACTTTGTGTATGCCTGCATCACATTTTTTTACAGTTCAATTCTATTTCTTTGTCAAAACAGTCATTACAGACTTTATAGCCCTCATTTAATCCTAGTTCAAATGATCATCACAAACCTTTAAACTGTTATTTCTCTAGTTATTTTGGTTGTGTGAAGTACAATGTCTATTAGATTCCAAAGGAAAAGTTCATTATTACAACACTCCTGTATTTATTTATATTCACAGAAGTCCCTATACTTGAAAATGTTTGGTTGGCATTATCAATTATTGCTGCAAAGGAAATCAGCATAAAACAGTCAAAAATGATTTATTTCACACTCTGTATCAAGAATTTAGGGAAGGTTCAAATGGTCTATGTGATGTCACCTGGAACCGCTCACTCTCTACACGCAGCTAACAACTAGGCTGGTTGCATGGTGCAAGAAGGCTTCTCCTCATCAGCTCCAGATGGATAGCTAGGCTTCCTGCTAGCATGGTAGCCCCAACCAAGGTAGCTGGACTGCTGACATCAACACTGGCTTTCAAAGCACAGAAATAAAACCTGCTGTGCCTCTTAAAGGCTAGGCCTCAAACTAGCACAGCACCACTTCCCATCAGCACACGTATTTAGGGTTTTGCTGTATTTTCTTATAGTGTTGGCAGAGTCTGGAATTTTTAGGTTATTATTATCATCATCTTCTTTCCTTCTTTCTTGATGCATTCACTTGTTCAGAGGATTAATTGTAAAAGTAGTAAAGCAAATGTGTATTCAATATAAAAGTGTAGACAAAATTATTTGACATATCACCAAAAAATAAAAAAGAACCCTGAAATGTTTTATGATGGACAACACATGTACATGAAACATACATGCATAAGAACAAGATAAGTTTCATGATGGTTTCCTCTTCCATTTCAAATTCTTAAATTTTCTTAAATGATTTTACAGTTTAAAAACTAAATTAAAAATTTTATTTAATTTAAAAGCTAAAAATGTATTTGAAAAGTTGAAAACTGAAATGAGTAGGGCATGGTAGTGCACATCTATAATCCTGGCACTCAAAGAGACTGAGGCAGGAGGATCTCTGAGAGTTCAAGGCCAGCCTGGAACACACAGAGAGACCCTGTCTCAAGAAAAGCAAAAAAGAGCAACAAAAAAAACACTGAAACGAGAATTTAAAAGAATAAAAAGAAAATTTATATAATAATGCTAATTATATCTCAATAAAGCTATAATATATTTTTAAACTTACATAAGTGTTAAATACTTGTAAAATTTTTAAAACTCAAATTTTCTTCGACAATTTAAAACATAAAAATTTTAAATGTTCTATGTAAGGAACGATAAACACTCCAAAATTTATTTCTGGAAAACAGGCAATTCATGAGCAAACAATATTACTAAAATGAGTTAAGATAATCTTCAGGGTGATAATTAAATTCAACTGATGTATTCATGTATATAAATGAAGCCAAAAGTTTCTGCTTTGGGAAGGAAAAGGCTTTCTGAGATGAGAGTTAAATGGGGATAAAAAACCAAAAAGTATAAAAGTACTTTCTTATGATTGGAGGTATAACCATAGGAATTTTACATTCAATGCAAAAACATCCCTCAAAGCTATTTCTTTCTTGCTTTCCTATACCCCCCTACTTAAATAAGAGCTCGAATAAGAGACAAACAAGAATATTAAAGTTTCCCCAATGTTTAAAATGGAATAACAATGACTGTAACATAGGTAAACTTCAGAAGAGCCTTTAGAACTCAAAACAGTTTGAAAGGCAGCAAATTTCTCAGACAAATTTCTTTCCTAAGCTAAAACTCAGAAGTTTATCCAGGAAAAAATTAAATACTGCACTGAAAATAAAGATACCAAAATATCCCTAAGCACATTTCTTTTTCATTTTTCTCACCTCCTTTTTTTCTTAGCTCTGTAATAATTTAGCCAATGTTACTCAGCTAAGCTGTCATTATGATGTGTCTTTTTTTTTTTTTAACAATACAGTGTAGAAAATAAACACTAACATTTAATAATAGTAATAAGAGTCAGGCTAGGTGGCACACGCCTGTAATCCCAGCACTTGGGAGGCTGAGGCAGAAGGGCCACCATGAGATCAAAGCCAGTCTGGGCTACATAGTGAGTTCAAAGCCAGCCTGGAATGCACAGCAAAACCCTGTCTCAAAAAAACAAAGCAAAACAAAACAAAACAAAAAGTATTAAGATTGTCTTCAAAAAGAGTAATTCTGTGCTCGCTTCGGCAGCACATATACTAAAAAGAGTAATTCTGACTTCTCATGCTTAAATACAAAATTAAAAATATTGAATAAAAGAAACTATCACAGCTTCACAGAATCATAGCATCTTAGAGATGGACAAGACCATAAATGCAGTCCTTTTTTTATAGTGAGGAAGACACAGTTTGCTCATTTTCATGCAGCTAGTTAATGAAGAACTGTAGTCAGCCTCACCACTTCTAGTCCAGAGTACTTTGAAGTAAACAATGTTTCATCTGTCCTTTATGAATCTGGTTTGAGGTTTTGTTTTCTTTGCCCACATCAAATTTCTGAAAAATAGAAACTACATTTTCGTCTTTTCTTTTTTTAAAACACATTCCACAGAATCAAAAGCAAAGAATCCTCAATTCAGAGAAGGAAATTCTGCATCACCATCTTAACTCTGCCGCACATTGGTTATATAAACTTCAGCAAGTAACTTTCATCATCTGTTAATTCATCTGTAAAATAATGACAGCCTAAAAGTAACTTCTACATCTATATGATAAGGGATTGGGAGATTTAGCTCAGTGGTAGAATGCTTGCCTAGCCAAGCGCAAGGCCCCGAGTTCAATCCCCAGCATCCTCCCAAAAAAGATAAACATCTCTATTATAGAAGTTGAATGATTTAGAAAGTTGAAAATATTTTATGAATTATGAAGTCCTGCATAAACATGAAATTTTTAAAATCATTAATAGCTAGATGGCAAAAATAAATACGATTCTTGAAAATTACTGTCAAAAGATTAAACAGAGGAGAGAAAAAAACGCATGGTTATTAAAACAATATATGACGTACACAGAGATTAGAATACTCCTGGATAATTTTCCTAATGAGAACAGCCTATGTCTTCATATTCTACAATATTTTGAAGTTTACTAAACTCAAAGTCAATTTCTATTCTTTGTATTTTATAGGATTTCACATTAGGGGTAGGAGTGTAGCTTAGAGACAGAAGGTGTGCTGGGGATTGAACCCAGGGTATACACAAGGCATCAAGAAAAAGAAAGAATTCATTTTACTGGGACAAGTGTATAGATACACGAGTGTAATTGTTTTTCTTAATACAATCCTTGCATGTTAATCCATTCTTTCAGTAAGACAAAGAATTCTGGTGGAAATTAATGGTGTGTTTTTTAGTATAAAAAAGGAAACCTACCCTGAAAATAACCTAAAAGCAATGCTTAAAATCTGATTTACCCACAGGGAGGATTGTTTTAATGTATTTTAAAACTGAGCTCTGAGGAGAAAACTCCTATAGTGCTCTGAGCACTTTCAGAGTCCACAAATCTTCTCAGGAAAGTAGCTTGAGCAGGCCCTCCTGAGTTCATTGTATCTCATCCAGATGACCTTGTAGCCTCAACCAAAACTCAATGGAGATGAGGGCTGGGGATTTAGCTCAGTGGTTAAAGTGCTTGCCTTGCAAGCACAAAGGCCCGAGTTCGATCCCCAGCACCAAAAAAAATAAAAAAATAAAAATAAAAATAAAAAAAAACTCAATGGAGATCAAGAGAACAAAGCTAGCTCAAAGGAAGACACATAGTCTATCACCAGCTGTCAGCACCTGTCAGCTCATCGCTATTCTCTACAGGGATGAGTGAATACAAGAAAGGGCAGTAATGGAGGTGGGAATAAGCAAAAACCCAAAGGGAGGTGGAAGGGAAGGAGGGAATAAGAGGGAAACAGAAGGGAGGGAGGGAGGAAAAGAAAGATTGGGGGAGCAGTGCGAACGAGCAAAACAATGAGCAACAGAGAACAGAATTGGAGAAGAAGAGTCATGGTCAATCCGTAGCCTCAGTAAGAGAAAGTCCACAGCAGATACAAAGATTCAGGGACTGAGTTACAGGAAAAATATTCTGTTAATCAGGTGAACCATGTTCCACTGCTCCACAACACTTACTTAGCTAGGTATCACAACTGGCTCCCGTGCATCCACACTGCCCTGAAAACATACTTTTAACTGTCCCTGAAACATGGGAAAGTATCTCATCTCCACTCTCTAGAGAAGACCAAGACATCCAAACCCATCTTACATGCTATATTTCTAAAATTGTTAGAAGATACATGCACAAATACATAAAAATGTAATACCATGTATGTTTGGTTCAGTCACACATGCTACATGGTTAGAAATACTCATAACTTCACCAAATATTACTTGGCACATACCAAGGAACAAATTATTTCATTCACTATTTAAACATTTTCTAAGTGCCAGGTACACAACAGTATGCTAAGGCTGGAGATTCAAATACGCTAATAGTGTATTATCAAAGTCCTCAAGCAGCTCAGTTTTACATGAGAGTATGAAGAAGAGCAAAGAGAGAAAAGGCCTATATCTTGAGTGGATTCTCTGACTGTATGTAAATGAACTGGAACTGATGGAAAAAAAAAAAGCTTTATCACATTTTTCTTGCAGAGCCTTTCTCTGGTATGGACTTTCTGGTGTAGAATAAGGTGAGTGTCAATGAAAGGCTTTTCCAGTCATTGCATTTGTAATTTGGTCTCCTGAGCGGATTCTTCAGTGCCCATTTAGGCTGGAGTTCACACAAATGGCTTTTGCACACTTGCCACACACATTCAGCTTCTCTCCAACACAAATCTGCCCATAGCTTGTCAGGGTAGGGTTTTGTGGAATGCTTCTATGCTGATCAAATTTGAACTGGTTTTGCCTCTGGAATTGTTCCTCCAGTTTTCAAAACCTCCCTCCTTGTGTCTCCCGATTTCTTCACCACCAAGTCTCTAGCAGGCAATCCTACTGAATCTTTCAAATATTTTCAGTTTTGCTTTTACTTCTTCAGAAATGATTTGGTGTACAATAGGCTCACTGTTACCATCCTTCTCTTCCAAGAGGTAGGTGGACTATGGAGGTTCATCTTTTAACTTGGTTGCCAACCCATATTTAACTTGGAACATGGAAACTGCTGTGCTGTCTCCATGGGTTCCCACGTCCTTCAGGGCACTTCCTTCATGTTGTACCTCCTCCTGCTCTCCAGATACTGCTCCTGTACCCAGGCCTGCAGCGCCCCACACAGCATGGTCAGAGCTACTCCAGCACCAGCAGTGCCAGGATCTGTTCCTTGGTGTGCACCACTGTCTTCAGAACTCACAGAGCAGCTTAGGAGCCTGTGCTCCCAGGTGTTTCTCGACAACCGTTATTATTTAGATCTGGGGTGCTCCCTCCAAGCCTCACATGTTTAGAAGGTAAGTGGATCACGGAGATGCTATACTCATCATGGACTCAAACACTAATGAGTTCATCAGCTAAATGTGCTGCTGGAGGTAGAGTCTCACCATAGGAGGTGGGTCACTGGGAGGGTAACGTGGAGGGTGCGTCTCCCCACCCAGCTCTTCCCCACTCCTCCTGCTTCCTGGCCACCATGCTATGAACAGCTTTCCTCTGCTCAGACCTTTCCACCATGCTGTTTCTGCCTGACAGCCAGCTGACCAGGGACTGTAACTATGAGCCAAAATAAATCTTTTCTCCTTTAGGTTGTGGGTGTCAGTTACTGTGTGCCAGCTGTAAGAAAAAGACTAAGAAAACAGAAACACTGTCTGAAAGGCCAGAGAAAGATGTTCTGGTGTGAGGCTTCTTTCTGTGAATGTTGGATTCCTGTTTCCAAATATGTTCATCGCCTCAATTTTTAGAACTACAAGTTCCACAGACATCTGCGGAACTTGCATGGATGGAGCTGCAGCACTGCTTGGCTTCCCAATTGTTTAATTTGAAATAAGCCTCACAAAGAATGTAACGAACTCCCACTTGAGATATTTCCCTTAAGGTTCTTTCTAGTGTGGAAAAGAAGCAGGCAAATCTACTATAATGAATATGGCAATCTAGGTGCCTGACACATTTGACAAGAAACAGTGCAAGAAATCACCTTCTCCTCAGTCCTGTGGGGCAGCTAAAACCAAGATGTCTTTATGTTGGACACATGTTTAGACTTAGTTTCAAGGCTAATGACCAAGTCTGCCATTACTGAAAAAAGCAAACCTACATGCCTCATCCTTCCAAAACAAACATCAGATCATTTTTTCCCTCCTGAAAATATTATTCAGTAGTTCCTTATTAAGAAAGGGAATGCAGGCCAATGTCCTTAATGGGCATGTGTGCCTCTTCGTGACATGGCCTCTGCTTAGTTTTATCAAATTTACCTTTTGTCATTTTAAAAATATTTATCATGGGCCCTAGTCACACTGAATTACTTACTACCTCTGGATGTGCAAGTAATTCTCACATTCATTCCTTTGCACCCTTTCTATCTTCCCCAATCAGAAAGCTCTCAACACGCAACAGATTCCAAGACTTCCGACAGAAGTCCATTCCTTTCCTGGGCAAAACAGTATTTTTCACTTTTCTGGCTCCTTTAACATCATACACCTATGTCCATGTAGCTCTTTCTGCATAGCTTTACTCAAAATACTTCAGTCAGTCTGGGTGTGGTGGTGCATGCATGTAAACCCAGCACTTGAGAGGCTGAGGCAAGAGGATCACTGAGTTCAAGGCTAGCCTCAGCACTACAATGAGTGCAAGGCCAGCTTGGACTACACAGCAAGACTCTGTCTCAAAAACATAAAACACAAAACAAAACTAAGAAGCCAACAACAAAAACAAAAAATACTTCGGTCAAAAATGAATTCGTAACCAGAATTTACCAGTTCATTCTAAGCTTGAAAATGTGATCTACATGGAAAAGTATTCAGTAAGAGCTCCAATTGTTAAGGACATCAGTAAGCTCACTTCAAAAAGGAATCTCAGCCACATAAATAAGGTAAATATACTCCTGCAAGCTTCTGTAGAATCGACCTGGATTGATTTGACACTGGGAACAATTTAAAAGTATGCAAATATTATAGCCTCGTTCTTTCTCTTAGTAGCAGGGAATACATCTTGCCACACTAACAACCAACACCTCCACCAGTAGGCATCACCATCCTGACTTTTTTTTTTAATGCACACAGTCTAATTAATGCACAGAAGTTCAATTTTTTTGTTCCTGCTGTTTTCCTTCCTAGTCCACTTCCCAAGGTTTCTGTGAAGACAATCTGCTTCCATACTGAGTTTGAATTTATTATGTTAATCCTACACTACTAGCATCTACATCTTGCTAACCTACAGGACAAAGTAGGGGAGTTCACCGAGTTTAAATCAGTGTCTGTCTTAGAGAGGTGGTGATTCCCGATGCCATGCAGAAATAAAACAAATCCTCTCTGAAGGATTCAGATACACCAGCAAGTAGCCTTTCAAGTAAAATACCCTGCACATGTCAAAAGCAAACCAGAAGGCTAGAAAAGCTGGACTCCAGAGTTAGCAAACAACACAAAGATAAAATTGCAAAGATCACAAACCTACTGAACTCGGGAAACAAAACACTTTATTAAATTATGTTCAAAGAGAGCTGGGGATTTAGCTCAGTGGTTAGAGTGCTTGCCTAGCAAGCACAAGGCCCTGAGTTTGATTCCCAGCACCAAAAAAACCCAAAAATGTTGGCAAGAAATACAGAAATTGGAACCTCCATACATGAACGGTTGGAAAGGAAAACAAGACTGCTTCCACAGAAACAGTTTAGCATTCCTCAAAATGTTAATCATAAAGAGTTAAAAGATATGGCAAATATACTCTGAAGAATTTAAAATAAGAATATTTAAAAACCAAGAGAATTTTTAAAATACATCCACAAAAGAACCACACACAAAAATCTTATCCACAGCAGTCTTGTTTATAATAACTAAAAAACAGAAACAACTCAAATTTCCACCAGATGACAGATAAACAAAAATGTGGCCATACAATATTTCACACACAATGAAATATTTAGCCATAAAAATAATGAAGTACTGATACATGGTATTACATGGATGAACTTTGAAAATACTATATTGTAAAAGAAGCCAGAAACAAATACCACATAATGTATGATTCATTTATAGGAAGTTCCCAGAAGAATCAAATCCACAGAAAAAGACAGCATATAGTGAGTGTGAGCTGGGAGAAAAAGAGCACGTATAGGGCACATGACTGCTAATGGGACCGAGGTTTGTCAAATAATGGAAATGTTCTGACATTACAAAGAAGTGATTAGATACTACTTTCACGAGGAACAATACAGTAAACCTGAGTACAATAAAATATCCCTCACCTGCACACCATTTTTATTTTTTTGGTAGTAGTGCGAATTGAACCCAGGGTTCTGGTGTACTAGGCAAGAGCTCTACCACTCAGCTACATCCCCAACCATTTTTATTCATTTGGCAACAGGATCTTGCTAATTTGGTCAGACTGGCCTTCAACTTGAAATCATCTGGCCTTAGCCTCCAAAGTAGCTAGGATTACAAGTGTGCACCATTATACACTGCTTAACTTGAAAGTAGTCATTTTATGGTATGTGACTTAGAACTCAATTTCTTAAAACAAAGGCAATTTCTAACATTAATGGAATAACAGGGTCAGATTTATATACTGCCCATCTTAAGCACCTAGAAAACTAAACAAGATATATAAAATAATAACTTTCAGACAACAAGAATAATTTAACCATAATTGGATAACACAAAGCAGAGGGATGTGATCCCTGGAAGAAAGATGAAAAAGACTAACAACCGTCTCAGATTATACTGGAAGACAATTTTCTATCAGCAGCAAAAGGAAGGCAAAGGCAAAATTGCATGCTGGCTTCTCTTAAGTGGGGAAACAGATACCACACTTCAGTACAGCCCAAAAAGCTGGACAAATTCGTGAGTAAAACATTTGGGGAAAGACAAAGAAACAAGAACACACTTTGCTTTTGACTCTAACACCAGGCCTGCCACAGTAAAATGCATCCTTACCACGATCAGGTGTGACTTATCCCCAGGATGTACAGATGGTTCGACATACACAAATCAAAGTGATGCACAACATCAACAGAATGAAGGACAAAAGTTTCCTTCTGTCATCTTAATAGCCACAGAAAGGGCATAAAGCAAAATTCAGTATCCTCTCATCATAAAAACTGTCAACAAATTAGCTGTAGAAGGAATGTAACTCAACAAAATGAAGGCCATATGTACAATTCCACAGCTAACATCCACTCAACCGTGAAAAGTTGAAAGCTTTTTCTCTTAGGATTAGGACCAAGACAAGGATGTCCACTCTCACCATTTCTAGTCAACATAGTACTCAAAGTCCTATTTGCCAGAGATATTAGACAAGAGAAAGGCATCCACACTAAAAAGGAAAAAGTAAAATTGTCTTTATTTGCAGACAACATGATCTGCTACACAGAAAACATTCCATCAAAAAAACGGACTACAATAAATTCAATAAAGCTGTAGTGTTATGGTTTGTATCTAGATGTTTCCACAAAGCCTCATGTAGGCATAGGTGGGGCTTTTCAGAGGTGGCTGCATCTAGGGTATGAGAGGCTAGAATGGATTCATAGTGCGATGCTACGATTAAAGATGCCCCACCCTAGGTGTGAGTGCTACCCACCCTAGGTAGGAGTAGCCTGGACAGGATATAAAGGACAGAAAGAGGGTCGTCGCTTATCACTTCCTGCTTTGCTGCCTTCTGCCTGTCATGAACTATTTCTCTGCAATCTGCCAAGCCACGCTGCCTTGGAGCCAGCTGATTATGGAATGAAACCTCTACAAACTGTGAGCTAAATAAACCTTTCCTACTTCAACTTAGGGTGTCAAGTATTTTGTCTCAGCAACAAGAAAAATGTACCTAAGACACTGTAAGATACAAAAGTTAATACAAAAACCAGTAACATGTCCATACACTAACAATGAAAAATCAAGAAAATAATCCTATTTATAATTGCTAGGAAAAAAAAAAGACTTAGCAATAAATTTAACCAAGTAGGCAAAAGATGTATATAATGAAAACTATAAAACAATGGTTAAAAAAAACATTAGGATACAAGATGGAAACTGATTATATGCAGCAATAATGAGTGTTAAAATAGTTCAAGTAGTTTGGATATGTATTTATTGAACTGGACATCTTATTTTAAGGCTTTTTATTATTTTTCTCCCCTTCGTCCCATGCTCCCTTCCCATTCCCTTATTTCTTCTGGACTCATACTCTTGATATTTGCCCAGTTATAAAAACAGCATGAAGGAGTTGAGGATACAGCTCAAGTGGTAAAGCACTTACCTAGCAAGCAAAAGGCCCTAAATTCGATCCCCAGCACCCAAAAAGAAAAAAAAAAGCCAGCATGAATAATAAGGCATAAAGAAATAAAAGTGAGAATCTACCTGAAGTCTTGCTAGTTGTGCAGTACGGGCTATTATTTTATTGTATGGCTCAATAATTTTTGTTTTCATCCTAAGGGAGGATAAAAGAGAAGTATAAAACAGTTTTCAAAATATCAACAGATAGAAATACCATTTCATATATTAATAAAATGAGCAATAATACCTATCAACAGCTCCTTGTAAAGCCCCAATTCTTGTCTGCATCATTTGAAGAACACCTAGGAAAACATAACAGCTTATGTTAGTTTTATAAACTTACAAAGACTCACACTGGGTAAAAAAATCATATTAAAAATATTTTTTAGGGGCTGGGGATTTAGCTCAGTGGTTAGAGTACTTGCCTTGCAAGCAAAAGGCCCTCAGTTTGATCCCCAGCACCAAAAAAAAAAAAAAAAAAATTATGAGTATGTATAAAACATGAACTATTTCTCTATATGTATTTTTTATAGCTCGCTCGCACGCGCTCTCTCTCTCTCCCTCTCTCCCTCTCTATGTATATATACTTTTTTCTAGGCAGAAAATACATTCGTACTGATCAGCTTTTCCACTGCTGGGACAAAATACCTGACACTGTCAACTTTGAGGAAAGGTTTAACTTGCCTCACAGTTTCAGTCCATGGTCAGCTGGCTTCAAGGAAGAAACATCATGGCATAAGAGCATGGTAGAACAAAGCTGCTCAACATATGGTAGCTGAGAATTAGAGTACAGGCAATGAGAACAAGAAAGAAAGAGGCCAGGATCCAAAGAAAGGAACCAAGGTCATTCCTCCATGACCCACCTGAAAGTCTGCTTTACTAATCTTTCAAACCAACTAAATTGACAAGCAAGATTAACTGTCACAATATACAAACGTAATTTTAATTTTTTTGCCACCATTCTAAACCAAACAACCAACATCTTCTATTTGCCCTGGTATAAAAAAACCTGTAACTAGCCTCCTCCTCCAACCCTTGTTCCACAAAAGAACGATGAGAGGAAGTGGAATGTGATTACTTCATGGACACAGGTTTCAATTTGGAGTGGTGAAAAACTAGAATTGGAACTAGATAGTGGTAATGGTTATACAATACTATAAATGTACTTAATATTACTGAATTGTCTATTTTAAAATAGTTAATCTGGTAAATTTTATGTTGTATTTTATCGCAATTATTTTTTAAAAAAAGAGTGTCTTGAGTATTTTTAGAAGTTCAAACTGTGTCATACCATTCACTGTATTAAAACTATAGTCCACAGTTAGTTGATAAAGCCCTGTATGATCTGGACATGGTATACTCTCTGCCTATATATACTATCTTCAGTCCTCATTGTCCTATTGCATAAGAACAACATTCCCAACTAAAAATCTCTTACACTAAAAATCTCTTCTACACTATATTTTTACTTCATGCCACTAAATGTGTAATTATATACTCATTTGAATATCTATTTTTTACTGTCCCACCAGACTATAAATTCTTGAAATTAAGGAAAGTATCTTTCATTCGCTACTGTATAAACAAAGCCTAACTCGGAATCATTTCCAGGTAAGTAGTAAAAGCATTTTTTTGAATGAATTATGTGCCATATAAAGGACACAGACTGCAAGCACAATGCTGCCTTTACTTTATGTTTATAACATGAGAAAGAAATTCTTACAAAAATATTTTCAGGAAGGTAGATCTTAAATTTTATTATTTAGGCTTTCCATTACTGCAGATTTATTCTCAATTTTACTCTTTAAAACTCAGTTTCTATATCTGTACAATGGGCATGGTTGTAGTTTTGAAAGCATAGTTATCCACCGTAAACATAAGTAAACAGATGCTGTCATACAGTAAATGAAGTAACATCTAAACTAGTAAACATTCCTATCTGCCTACAAGTATGTGTTAATATGACTCAGTCCAATGGAAACCTCCAGAGACTAGAGGAGTCCTGTTTTTTCTGCTTTTATGGTTCATTCACCATCAACCTCCAAGAATAAACTACCCTTGTCTCTGTTATCGCCATTCTTTACATCCTATTATCGCTACAGCCCACTGTTAAAGGGTTTCCACAAATTCTCCACTAATACAGATCTTATCAGGGTCACATGAAATCTCCAAGCTGCCAAAGTCAATTGTCAATTCTGTCTTTATACTATCAGAAATTCATATACTTGAGCACTTTCTCCCTGAAACACTTTTTCTCTAGGTTTCCAAGTCATCATATTCCCTGGGTTTCCTCCTGTCTCCCTGTCTGTGTAGTTGCTCCTCTGTTAGATTTCTGAGTTGGATTATCGCCAAGATTTTATCTTCTCCATCTGCGACCTTTTGACAATTTAATTCCAATGTCTAAAATTAATGTTGAATAATTACATATATGTACATACCCACATATAGACAAATATATACATTTATCTACATAGAGATATTTTCTTCCTATATACCTATATACACAGCCACACAGACACACTATCTCCACCCCTAAATCTGCTATGTCAATTTTAAGAGGTGTAATTTTGTTTTGTTTTGTTTTTGCTTGTTTGTTTTTTTGAGACAGGATCTCGCTATGTAGTTCAGGCTGGTCTTGAACTCACTATGTAGCCCAGGTTGGTCTTGAAATCTAGGAGATCCTCCTGCCTCAGCTTTCCTCCCAAGGGGTGGGATTAAAGGCATATGCCACCATGCCAGCTTTAAAATGAGTAAACTTCTGCCCCACCCTATCCCCAATAAAAATCATAATCCTCTCCAGTCAATCGTTTCTCAGTCACTGTTATGGCTCGTATCTGGATGTCCCCCCACCACTTCGTGCGCTCAAAGGTTTTTAGAGCTTGCTGGATCTAGGGTATGTGATACTGGAATTAAGGATGGGAAGGAGTAAATTAGTCCATTGACTGGAATTAGCAGAGTTCTGGGTGTGACTGAATGGATTTACTGAAAATAGAAGCCTCCCTGGGAATGGGGTGGCACCACCAAAAAGCTCGTAGACTGAATGGGATAAAAGGGAAAGGCAGGCTCAGTGTTGCTTGCTGCCTTCTGCCTGCCCTGCATGGCCTGTCTCTCCTCTACAAAGCCCCATCGCGCCGCCTTGCCTTGGAGTCAGCTGACTATGTACTGAAACCTCTACAAACTGTGAGCTAAATAAACCTCTTTGCCTCTAACTTGTGGGCGTCGGGTATTGTCTCAGCAGTGAGTAAGCTAAGACAGTTACTTACATCGCTATCTATCCATTGTTCAGACCAAGATCTTAAGACCCCCAGTAGCAACTCCTGTTCTGTCAACCCTTCCAGCTCCTATGTGGGCTCCTGCTCTGTGTAGCACCTTCTCTCTACACCCACCACTCCAATCCAGCAACTATTCTAACGGCTTCCTAGTCAGCATCCCCAGTTCCCCTCCTGGCTTTCTACACAGCCACCAAACCAAATGATTTAAAACATTAATCTCATCACACAACAATAATTGAATTTAAACCCCTCAATGGCTTACTCCTGCTTTTGGAATAAAATCAAAAGTCCTTCCCAAGAGATTCTCCCTTATTCACTACACTCACTCACTGAAGTCCTACTGACCTTCCTTCTGCCCTTCGAACATCCAAGATAATTCCTGCCTTGCCATGTAATGCTCCCCAACCTTACGACACTCCTCTTTTCCAAATCTTCACATGATGGCTCCTTATTCAGAGCTCAGCCCAAACATCATCTTTTTACCTTCTCTGGCCATCCTAGACAATAAAGGACTCCACCTCTTCCTCCACTCCACCACCTGTTTTATTTTTTTTGTAGGACTTAAAAAATACACAAAGTTTTCTATTTGAAGATCATTCTCAATCTACTCTCACACACATACACAACTGGAATATATTCCACAAAGATAGCAAATATGTGTATTATTCATACATGTCCTATACCTAACAAGTTCTCAATTTCTGTTTAGTGACTAAATGAACAAATCAATGAGCGGCGATACCTGTTCTAAAAAAAACAGACAATAAATGTACCTCTAAACTATTAATCTGGCAATTTTTTTACATGTATGGGGGAAAACTAGATGGAGTAGAAGTCAGGATTAAGATTCAAATTCTCTATTATATCACACTTTCCAACAACTCAAAGTAACATTCTAACAAGTGCTTAGAAATACAGGCTATGCTAAAATGAATACTAAATAACTTATACCTAGACTTTCTACATTTAAATAATCTGAAGAACATGCTTAGCTTATAGGAATTCAAAGAAGCCAGTCTTCAGAATTCTATACTCTCTTCTACTGGATAGTCTTTCTAACTAGGTCTAAATATATTTACAGTTTGGTGGTACTTGGAGTCCAATCCAGGGCCTCGCACATGTTAGGCAAACAGTCTACCACTGAGTACACTCCCAGTTCTAACAGCATGATTTAAATAGTGCAGTCCTTGAGGAGCACTCTTGGAAAAACGAACACATAATACAACTAAAATTTCTAATATTAGGTTATCACTACTTAAAGTATCTTAATTTACCCAAGAACAGAGAAACGTACCTCACATTTTCAAACTGCAGTCAAACTATTATTTCCCAAAACATTAAGTTCTACACCAGTATGTCTTGGAAACACTGTACATGCTGAGAATAAGTTAATACCTTTGAGTGCATGAAAAATACCAGGAGAAGCATTAAAGAATATTGCATAACAAAACAATATCCTCCCGCTTTAACAATTTGACCAACACAGGGAAAAATCACTTAGCTTTTCTTGGGACGTGCAATGATTAATAAGAGTAATCACAAATCAAGTAATAAATGTAAAACACAATAGTAACATTTCATATTTACAAGCTGTGGTTTAATCAAGAAAATGAAAAATTCACAAAATATTTAGACAAACATAAGATTTATACAAACAAAAATGCAATGTATCATTATTTACTATACTTTCACTGAGAAAAGTTTGAAAGACTCTCTAAAAGAAAAAAAAAAAGAATTTAAGCTCACTTCCATAACTAACACTCTGTTGATACCGGCATTTTTGTTATTTTAATTTAATAACACTGATAGATGTACTATGTGCAGGCATTATTTTAAGCATTTTTCTAACTCAGTTAATCCTCAGAATAATGCCATCTTGACACATATTAATACTGTTTTATATACAGAAAAGGTTAAATAACTTCCCCAAAGCTACATATCCTTTAAGTACATATTCTGTAAGTAGTAAGAACTTAAATCCAGATAGTTCAGCCTAGAAGTCAGCAAAGTTTTACTAAAGTTTTACTTTAAGTTTATTACAGTTTTACTGGAACGCACATACTCATTTACATGTTATCTGGCTGGCTGCTTTCAGCCCAGTATGGGCAGAGTTTAGAAGCTGTAACAGAGATTAGATGGTCTGGAAAATCTAAAAATATTTACTATCTGATGCCCAACAGAAAAAGCTTGTCAGTCTTTGGTGTGACTTTATTTAATCTGTAATTACTGATAGAACTATACCTTCCAAAGACTCAATCCCAGTTGCTTGTGCCAGTAAATCTTCATGTCTTGCAACAACCTGAAAATCAAAAAATGAATAATCAGCATTTACTCTGATTCACTATTAGGCATTTTTTTGTGCACAAAGAGTAGAAAAAGGGTCTTATTTGATGTATAAAAGAGACAGGCAATAACACAAAGGGAAAACAAAAGGTACGCTTGAGATAAGTAATTAACAAGAACACACACACACATTTATAGTTCAACATACAGCCCTATCTTAGCCTATTTGGCCTACTAAAGCTAAACACTATACACTCAGTAATTTATCAACAGGGATTTATTACCCACAGTTCTGGAAGGAGAAAAGTACAAGATCAAAGTGCCAGTGAGCTCCCATTTTCATCATAAATAGTGACTTTTATGTATTCACAGCTGGTGGGAGGAAGAAAAAGCTCCCTTGGGGCTAACAAGAGCACTAATCACATCCCAAAAGCTCTACCTCCCCCCCCACCCCGTACTGAGAACTGAATTCAGGACCTTCACACTGAGGCACACATCTCCAGCCCTTTCATTACTTTTTGAGACAGGATCTTGCTAAGTCACCACGCTGCGCAGGGTGGACTTCAATTTACAATCCTCCTGCCTCAGCCTCCCAGAGTGTTAGGACGACAGGCATGTGTCACCACACCCAACTCCATCTCTCAATACTACCACATTGAAGATTAAATTTCAGCATATGCGTTTTGAGAGAACATAAACTTTCAGATCACAGCAAGTTCCCTGCTTTCCTAATGAGATATGTAAGTGGAGTTGTGCCAGAAAAAGAAAAATCAGCTAATTCTTGACATTCTGTTATTGTGCTTTGCCTTTAAAGAATGTTTAGGTTCTCTTGGTTCTTGAACTTAATTCATCATCAGCAAGGCCACATCCTAATCTAGAAAGATAAAGCACTCAGTACCCATCTATCTCTAAATATCTCCCTGCTTGCAGTTTCCTAGTGTCACAGCAAATCCTCCTCCCTATAAAAGACTGATATTTTCATAAGCATTAGGGCGATGTTAATGGTTATATTGAAACAAAAAAGGTTACGAGTTAAAGTCCCTAGAAAGGTTGAAAAGCTTAAAGGTAAACTCTCATACATTTTCTTGCAGCCAATCAGATAAATTTCTAAGAGATGTAAGAAGGAGAAGAAAGATGAAGGCTGTCTTCTTGTTTCTGTTCCAGCTAGTAAGCAAGATTTGGAGACACAAGGATTTAGACAGGTAGAAGAGCTATATTCATCATTCCAGTGTCTGGTCTCCAGATATCTGGAAGCAGGACTTCAGCAATGGCACCGGAGCTGAGTGCACGAGCTCCCAGGCCTCCACACATCAGCAACGATACTTCAACTCAACCCATTGACTGTCCACCCAACAATTTTACAAGCATCCAATTCTGTGTACTAAATACCTCTCTGCTTTAAATACCTAAAATGGTTTCTATTTCCTATACTAAGCTCTAATAGTAAATTTTTTGCACTTTTAATCTTACTGATATATCACATTACTTTTATTGTATTTCATTTAGTTAGCATTATCCCAATTTTGCTTCTACGGAAAACTAACAATAGCAGGTTCAGATCTCACACTACAGGTCAGAGACTTTCTCTGCCTCACATTCTAAACTACTGTAAGTGCAACCTGTCCCACCTTATTGATACCTGCAGAGAAGGGACTACATGCAAAGAATAAGGAAAACAAGCACAAAAGAGTACAAAGAATTTCAAGCGGCTCCTGTGGGAAAAGCCACCTCCTGGGAATTCCAAGCACAATGAAGTATGAATTCTCTACTGCTCCCACAAACAACTTGCATTTCTGCATTTAAAACAGATATCATTTGCCAGCTCTTATTTTTGTCTTTATCTTCCACTGATCTGAGTCCATGGCTGTGTTCTGTTCATGTCTCTTTCCTTATAACCAAACTCAAAGCCCGACAATTAAAGTACCTTACACTAAATATTTGTCAACAAATAATGAACTCTAAATGGTTAATTAGAATTTTTAAATTAAAGTGACCTTAACAAGTTATCTCAATTCTTATAACCTACTGTTTTAATTGATTAAAAAAAAAAATAAGACACAGGGCTGGGGATTTAGCTCAGTGCTTAGAGTGTTTGCCTCGCAAGCATGAGGCCCTGAGTTCGATTCCCAGTACCAAAAAAAAAAAAAAAAATAAGACACAGAAAGATTAAATAGTTATGTCTCATGATATACCATATCTAGGTTTCCTGGTAAACAGTCACTTATTCATGCATTCATTCATTCATCTAAATATTAACTACTCAAACAAAAGGCAGTACTATGAAATGTATCAAAAAACCAACTAGTAATAAAAATTATAGAGATGTAGAATAGGAAGGAAGCTTCAAGATTCTGTACTGCAATCTCCTCTTAGTCATTCTAGCCCATTTAAAAAAAAAGACCCAAAGACATTAAGAATTAACAATTATGCTTTTGTAAATAAGGAGGGAAGAGGGGGTGAAGGGAGGGGAATGGAAAAAAAGCAGCAGCAAGATATATCATATACAGGTACAAATTCCCTATGATGAATGTGATCCCTATGTACATCTAAAATGTACCATTAAAATAAAATTTAAAAAAAAGAAAATAGCAGAAAAAAATAAACATTGTTACAGAGTTTTAAAAAAAGAATTAACAATTATGGCTAAGATTACTATGTTCAACCCACCCCATTTATCAATTTTTTATTTCAGCAATATTACACTTTGTGCTAACAAAGTGTAAATGACCAATGTAACATCCCTATTTTCTTATTCACACTGTTTTATTCCATTTTCTATTATCTTTATCAAAGACCTTCTTTTTTGCCCTCTAAATTCACTGCATGCCAATTTTGGTAATGTACAAAAGAATGAATAAAAGATTGTGGAGAGGTAAGTATGGTACTTTCAACAAACAAAAAGTTGTTTACAGAAAACTGCAAAAAGGTAGTTAGGAAAATAAGTCACATTGCTAAGTCATGTATTTATTCATGTAAATACACAATTAGATTTAACAACATGATTACAAAACAGCTAAATTATCACTTTAGGCTGAATAATCTGCATGATCCAAGAGATTAGAATTACCTGTAGGTGTAGTTCTTTATCCAACTGACTGATTCCCTGGGCAAGTTTTGCTAGTTGTTCAGCAATTACAGCTTGATGAATAGACTGGGAAGTGTAAGTCTTTACATCGAAGTCTTCATTTAAAAAGTCACTATAACACTCTAGGGCAGAAAGAAAAAAATTCCTTAATTACTTTGTAGTAAACCAGCTATTAAACAACAAAATGCAATTATAACCATAGTTAACATATTTTGACATCTTCCTAGGCACTAGGAACTGTTGTAAATGCTTCCCACACTAACAAGGAAGAAGTGGAGCAGGCAACCGCAAAAAAGGAAGGAAAAAAAAGTGGTTCTCAACGGCAAGTTCACCATGTGCCAGGCACTGGCCTAACCACTTTACACACACTGATTCATTCAATCCTCACACTACCCTGTTGGTACTATCATCTGCCCCAATTCATTTGTGAGCAACAAGCACAGATACGGCATGCAACTTGTCCAGTCAATGTCACTATCCGGGATTTCAACCCAGGAAGTCTAGGTGCAGAGCCCATACTCTGAACCACTCAGCTACACTGCTCAATGCTTGTTTTTATACACAACTAAACAAAGGAAAATATAATGAATGACCACAGTATTTATTCCAAGAAAACAAAGCCATTGGCAGGAAGAACACAAGAGAAAAACTAGTCATAACATTTATGGCTTCACAGTCATGAAAACTCTACCAACTAAGGAAAGCCCAGGATCTGATGGGTTCACCGGTGAATTTTACCAGAACTTCAGAGAGCTAACATCAATAGTCCTCAAACTCTCCTGAGAAACTGAAAGGGAAGGAGCACTGTCAAATTCGTTCTTTGAAGGCAGCATTACCCTAATACCAAAACTGGACAAGGACTCAACAACCACCAAAAATACCTATAAGCCAATGTCCTTGATGAACACAGAGGCAAAAATCATCAAGACGATAATGTCGACTCAACAACCACCAAAAATACCTATAAGCCAATGTCCTTGATGAACACAGAGGCAAAAATCATCAAGACGATAATGTCGAACAGAGTACAAGTCAGCTTCATCCCAGGGATGCAAGGATAGTGCAACATGAACATAATACACCACATAAATGAAAGATTAAAAAAATCTTGGGATCATCTCAGTAGATCAGAAACACCTTCATCAAAATCCAACAACCCTTCATGTTAAAAATCCTGGCAAAAATAGAGGACCTTATCACAAACTCATAAAAGCCACTTATGACAAACCCACAGCCAACATCACACTAAATGCGAGAAAACTAAAAGCTTTCCCTCTATCAGGAACAAGACAAGGTTATCCATTCTAACCACTCTTGATCAATATAGTACTTGAAATTTTAGCCTGAGCAATCAAGAAAAAGAAATGAAAGGGATATAAATAGGAAAAGAAGTCAAACTGTCTTCACTTGCAGATGATATGAGCCTTTAGATAGAGGATATCATCTACAAGTGAAGGTAGAGGACCCAAAAAACTCCACCAGAAGACTCTTAGAGCTAATAAAGAAACTCAGTAAAGTAGCAGGATACAAAAATCAACACACAAAAATGAATAGTGTTCCTGTACACCAATAATGAACCCACTGAAAAAGAAACCAGGAAAAAGATCCCATTCACAGCAGCTTCAAAAAAAAAAAAAAAATAAGTAGAAATAAACCTAACCAAGGCAGTTATAGAGGAAAAGACCTCTATAACAAGAACTATAGTACTCTGAAGACAAATTCAAGAGGACATTAGAAAATGGAAAGATATCCCCTGTCCTGGATAGGCACAGTCAATGTGGTCAAAATGGATATAATACCAAAAATGATACATAAATTTAATGCAATTCCAATCAAAATGACAAAGACATTCTTCATAGAAAAAAAAATCCTAGAATCAGAAGAGATTCACAACAGCCAAAGCAATCCTAAATAAAAAGAGCAAAGTAAGGGGCAGCATAGTCCTGAATTTCAAATTATATCACAAAACTATAGCAATAAAAACAGTATATATTGACACAAAAAATAGAAATACTGATCAATGGAACAGAAGACACAGAAACAGCCCTATCCACCTTTACCCATACGGTATGATCTTTGACAAAAGGGCTAAAAAACTCTGGAGAACAGGTAGTCTCATTAACAAATGTTGTGGAGAAAACTGGTTTTTCATGTGCAGAAGCATAAATTTAGACCTACACCTTTCAGCATGTACTAAAATCAAACAAAATGGAACAAAGACGTAGACACAGAAATAGACACACTGAATCTGCTGAAAGATAAAACAGAGAAAACACTTGGAGACAAAGGCCTGGCCGAGGACTTCTCAAACAGAACTCCATTTGCATAAGAAACAGTACTAAGAAACATTGAAATTAAACTTCTGAACAAAGAAAATAGTGTGAAGACATAACCTATAGAACATGGAAAAATTTTTGTCAGGTACTCTTCTGATTTAGAACTAACACCTAGAATACATAAAAAACTCAAGAAAAATCAGGGCCCCCCAAAAACAAATGACACAATCAAAAAATGGGCAAAGGAAATGAATAGATACTTCTCAAAAGAAATAATAAGAACCAAAAAGTACATGAAAAATAATTCAACATCTTTGGCCATTAGGGAAATGCAAATCAAAATCACTCTGAGATTCCATCTTACTCCAGAAAGAATGGCTATCATCAAGGATACACACACACACACACACACACACACACACACACACAAAGAAAAACAGCTGAGGGAGTGGGGGGACGGATAATGATACATCTATACTGTTGGTGTGAAAGTAAACTAGTACAACCACTATGGAAATTTGTATGAAAAGTCCTCAAAAAAATAAAAATGGGAATTCCATTTGACCCACTTATACTTCTTGTGGGTATCCTCCCGAGAGCGCTAATGACATACTGCACACCAATATTTACACTAGTGCATGCACAATAGCTAAATTATGCAAACAGCCTACAGGCCCAGCAACAGATGAATGGATAAAGAAAATGCAGTATACATACACAATGGGGTATTACTCAGCCACAGAGGAGAATAATTTTGAGTCATTTGCAGGAAAACGAATGGATCTTGAGACTATAATCTTAAGTGAAATAAATCAGGTGGTTACAAGACACCTACAACATAGAGTACAATAAGACAGGAAACAGAGAGACAGACTTTTTTGAAATGAGGAAGAGGATGATGCAAGAAGGAAAAGAAGAGAGTGGAAGGGATCAAAAATAAGCTATGATACATATGTATGTGTGTGTGTGTGTGTGTGTTTGTGTGCGTGTGTGTACCAATTCCCCAAAACAACTGTAATTACTTATCACGAACAAAGTGTTAGGATGACTCCCCCCCCCCACAGATGCCAAAATGGCCCTCGCTGGTTTCTCACAAAGCCCCTTCCCCCGTCTCTATGCCAGAATCTCCCGCCAAAACAACGGCCCCTCCCCCTGACTGGGGTCCTCAACTAGGTCCGTGCGCCAACTTGCCCAGGGGCGGTGTCCACTACCTGGTCACCCCATACAGAAAGGACCAATCCTAAACATGCACTTTTCAAACCCCCCACGTCACGAAAAGGGGGGGGCGACTAAGGGATAAAAGGCCACTATCCAGGCCATTCGGGGTCACTTCGCTCGAAGGAGACCGAGGAGCTGGAGCACCGGGAGGAGCTGCACGGCGAGCGTGGGAGAGCTTCATCAGCCTGCCTGCCTCTTCTCTCCTCTGCCCGATCTCCGTTGCCCTGCTCCTGCATGAAGCCTGGCTGTTGCTGCTGCGACCCTGAGCTATAGCGCCGAGCTGTAACCCGACCCCGAGCTGCTGCCAGGCTGCAATAAACGTAATAAATCTGGCCTGCTGGGCCGATTGCCTTGTCCCAGTGTCCGCCCGGGCGGTAGACCTGGGCCGCGCACCTAATTGAGCTGTAACACTGAGCTGTAAATAAACCCTGGCAGCAACCTAACACAAAGAAAGTATTTATATGAAAGGGGAAAATTATAGCCTCAGATATTGCTAAATCAATGTCCAAATACTGTTATATAATAAAGCGAATTTGGAATTTTAATAAACACAGGCAAACTTGTATTATCACAAATCCCAAGTTTCAGTAACATAAGTACAGTAGTGCCAGAAGTTAAAAAAAATCTCTGTACAAGGCAACCACAAATCTATGAGTGGGAAAAAAGACAGAGAATTAAAAGGTAAAAAAAGATACACATTAGAGCTCTTGCCTAGGAAACACAAGGTCCTGAGTTCGATCCCCAGCACCAAAAAAAAAAAAAAAAAAAAAAAATACACAGAACTGAACTCAAGGTAGGTACAGTACATACCACAACCACCTCACCAGATGTTAGATACAGACAAGGCTGGCTGTCAGAGATTAAGAAACAAGCAAAGTAGAGCACTTACAAGAACACATCAATCATCCATATTTGCTATAGTGTACACTAGACGATAAGGTCTTTGTTTACTGACACATCCCCAGGCCTGAACAATACCAAACACATGGCAGGTGCTCAGTATTTGCTGAATTAACGTATATGTGAGCTGAAAGTATCATTGTGCTAAAGGCAAATTCATTCTTGATTATTCTCCAAATGGACTAACATAAGAGAAAGATATTACTACTTTGGCCTTAATTCTTTGAACAATATTTCCTTCTACTTTCCCAATTAGTTCTTAGAATTAAGAATCCTGCCAGATAAAATGGAGGCGGCCACTCTGAGAACAAGGAAGGTTTAGTAGCAGCAATGCCGTGATGGTTAAATTTCATGTCAACTTGACTCTAGTAACCCCACTTAGCAGACTAGTAAAGTTCTGTGTGTTTGTGGTTGACTGATACATAGGCCATAAAATGAAAAAAGACCCAATCCTGAATGTGGGTAGCTCCAACCAACAGGCTTGTAGCCTTAATGGAATCAAAGGTAAAGAAGTAAAGGAGGAGGAAGTCTGCTTTTTTTTTCCCCCTCAGAGGATCTCTGGTCTTCACTATTGCCTTCAGAAGTTGGTCTCTAGTTCCTTGCTATACAGATTCACAGGGCCCCACACCCTTAACCTTCAACAGGATTCTCCAGCTCTCCAGGGCACAAATGGCCAATTTGGGTTCTTCCACCTCTCATACCAGAAATGGCCATTGAGACTCCTTGTCTTCTGGTCCTATAAGCCTACCTAATAAATTCTTTGTATAATTGTAACTTTGCCTTGATCCTGTTCCTCTAGTGAACCCTAATACAAATGCCATAGCATACTTTGACAACAGGACTACTAACTTTGATTTGTCCAGACCATGGAAGAAATGTATGGGGCAGAAAGGGTGAAGAATGACAGATGACACTCCAAAGGAAGACTGGTGAGCAATTTGAAAAGAAGCCTGAAGACATTAAAAATATTCACCGTATTATTGTGGCAGAGTAGACAGACGCCAAAGAAACAAAGGCGCCACACAGTCACAAGAAAAACAGCTCTTTTAGTGTCGACACCAACCGAGGGGACTCGTGTCCAAAGCCTGAACAAAGACCAAACAAAGACAGCAGAATTTATTTGGGAAACCCTGCCCCATTAAGATTTTTAGGGTATAAAATAAATCCATTGATTGGATATACAACTTTTCACCTTATTTGTATATAAGCACTGATTAATTATATTGGTTATAACAACTTTTACCTACTTTGCCTAAGAATGTAGTTATCTTACTTTTTAGGGATGTCTGCTGTGTTTATTTAGATAATCTTGTTGTTTACCTTTACCTTTTTTACAAGCTAGGGCTCAAAGGTCAGCCCTCCTTAGCACAGCCCTTACTGGTTGTCATGGAAACATGGAGCCTGCCAGTCTGTAGCTGTCCATAGTCTGTGGTCTCCTGACTTTATGGCAGGAAGTCCTGCCACAGTACAGCCCCTTTAAGGTTTTAAAGCCAAAAAAGAGCACTGCCAGCTTTGTATTCTAGAACAAAAATTTTGGCAGTGGTGTGAATCCTGACTGAGAAGGGATTAGTTACACAGCAGTGTGCTAGAGTTGGCTCCTGTTGGCTTTTGGCAGCCAACTGTTAGATTTTCAACAATTCTGTGAGCTAGATGACATCATTTGTGAGTATCTTAAAACCAACCACCATGAGAGTATTTACCCATGGCGAGAGTATTTATGCCATGGCAAGAGGTAAACACTGCCAAAAAAAAAAAAAAAATTCAGTGTTTTTTCTGTTTTCCCCGAAAGCTGGTTTACCAGCATACCCATGGAGTAGAGCCACAGCAGCCAGTAAAATACAATACTATGTTAACAGCTCGAGTGACAAAATGAAGGTCTGAAGAAGACAGTCATTAAGAACATCAAGGAAGGTGCGGGGGATTTAGCTCAGTGGTAGAGCACTTGTTTAGCAAGCACAAGGCCCCAAGTCCGATCCCAGCAACCCACCACCAAAATGTCAAGGAAAGGACAAATTTGACAAATATCTAAACACAACATAATGTGCAGGGCTTACCGGTACAGTTACTGAAAATAGGTGATTAGCTAGAACAACTACAGATTGATTTACAAGTTTCCAGATTAAGTAACTGATAATAAAGAATCAGTTATGCATTAAGCTAGGCCACCAAGCGTTAAATACACAAGAGTGCATCTGAACAAACCTCTGCTTCCAAGGAGCTCGATACATGAGCTACAAGCATGTGTTTAACTAAATACATGTAAGTGGTAACAGACCACCAGAGGAAAAGACTGAGCAGAGAGGAAAAAATTATATTTTTTCATATGTAGAACTTGTTCTACTTGTTCAAAACTCAGTTTTTATGGGTACAACTAGCACACAGCAGTGTACTATTGGTTCACTGTAAAGATTAAAATTCCAG
The DNA here is from genome assembly GCA_004026905.1 of Hystrix cristata. Lineage (NCBI taxonomy): Eukaryota > Metazoa > Chordata > Mammalia > Rodentia > Hystricidae > Hystrix > Hystrix cristata. The sequence goes on along the minus strand of PVJO010012006.1, from coordinate 22,070 downwards.
TTTACTGGTAAAAATATAGCTCTATAGTTCAGAAGAGCAGTAGGGACCATATTGAAACCACAGTTATGAGCCAGGGTCAGGCGTGGTATTGCATGCCTGTAATCCCAGCACTCGGGAGACTGAGCCAGGAGGATCACTCCAAATTTGAGGCCAGTCTGGGCTACATAGTGAGATCAAAGCCAGCCTGAACTACATAGGGAGACCCCCATCTCAAAAAATAAATAAATAAAAAGAAAGAAACCACACCTCCACTAAAACTAGATGATTTAGGAAGAAATTTTACAAAGTGTGCACATGCACATATACACACACACAGAGCCATAAAACAGAGAAGGGACAATCCTCCTGCCTCAAAATCAGGAGTGCTGGGATTATAGGCATATGGCAACACACTCAGTAGAGAAGGTAAGAATTTAGAAGCCAGGTAAACACCAAAAATTTGGGAATGGATAAATGAAATAAAGGCAATCAGAGACTAAAGAAGGCTCAGAGACAAAGCAAGAAAAACAAAGAATTACGGTTATGGTTTAAGTACAAACTGTCCCCCAAAGAATTATGTATTGAGGGTCCTAACATGGATTAGTCCAGGGATAAGTTCATAGCTGCATGTGCTATTAGGAGGTGGGGCCTGGCTAGAGGTAGGAGGTCACTGGGGGCTGTACTCCCATATACCTTTCCTCTGGCTGCTCTTCCTCTCTGCTTTCTGGTTGCCGGAAGGTGAGCAGCTCTCTGCCTTACACTTTTGCCATGTTTCTGCCTTGTAGCCAGCAAACTATGAACTGAAACCTTTGAAAATGCAAGTCGAAATAAACCCTTCCTCTCTAAATTGTGTATGTCAGGTATTTTGTCCCAGTAACAAACAGGTGACCAACATAATGGCTAATGAAAAATTAATTTAAAAAAGGAGGAACAGTTTAAAGAACATAAGTGGTCAGTGTCAGAGACCTCTCATAGAGGAAGCAAAATGAAGGCTGAATGCTAGTAATGGATTTAGTATTCGAGGACTGACATAATGTTTCTCTTTTAAGGCTTCTTAGTTCCATAAGAGGAAATCATAAAACACCTTACAAATTTTCAAACCATGCTTCTGCTCACAGACCCTATCAATCCTATCCCCCCTAACATACTGAATCACAGTGCTGGAAATGCTTAATTCCTCAGGTATTTGAGGATACAGCAGAAGACCACTGAATTAGGGGCACAATGAACTGACAAGCACCTGTAGGAAACTGGAAAGACTACCTACAGAATTAGTAATTACAAATTTTAAAGAAGAACAGAACCCATAAGTCACATTAAAAAAAGTATTTCGAGAGAACAGTCAAAACCTTTACCAGTTCAAATAAAGACCAAAGTGTCCATTTGATTTACTGCCAGATGATGGCACAGAATGGAAGTGATTAGACACCTAATGAGACAAGAAAAAAATTCAGACAACAGGAGAGACTGACAGGCCTTAGGAAAAGGAGACACTCCACTTCTATTGGTGATATTTAGGAGGGAAAAGGAAGAAGGGATAGTACTAGATTGAGGTTAAATTCAAAGGTTTGACGGCTGAAAAATGGAGAAATTTCACGTGACACATTCTGGTTTTTCTGTTGTGTGAGGGGTTTGTGCTTTTGTTTTCGAACAGGAAAACACACAAAGTGTAAATGAGGACTACACACACTCAAAAAACCGACTTTAATTCCTGGAATGCATCCTGTTGAAATACATGCTCATTATTTTGGAATATGCTGTTCTTTCCACTTAACTCCAAGGGGTCACGGATTTAGCTCAAGCAGTAGAGTGCTTGCCTACCAAGCCCAAGGTCCTGAGTTCAAACCCCAGCACTGCCCTCCCCCACCCAGAGGGAAAAAAAAAATCTAACTCCAAGCCAGTCTTGGTGATGCATGCTTGTAATCCCAGCTACTCAGGAGGCTGAAGCAGAAGGATCACAAGTTTAAGGCTAGCTTGGACAACTTAGTGAGGCGTTGTATGAAAATAAAATTAAAAAGGATGAGCATGTAGCTCAGTGGTAAAGTGCTTGCCAGGCATCCCCAAGGTCCTGGGTTCAATCCCCAGTACTGAGACTACAGAGGGGAAAAAAAAAAAAAACCCTACTACAAAGGGTTTCCTGATACTTCCTAAATAAACCCCAGCCCATAGTTACTATCTTCTGCATTAATGCTCTTTACACACAATCCTACTACTCCATTACACTGCCTATCTTTATAGGTCTACAAGAATAGTTCCCCTACTAGCTGGTGAGCTACTTCAAAGTGGAAAATACATATATATTAAGAGTTCAAAACTTGGTTAAACTTAATTTTAATTAAGACACAAAGATGCATTAGAGGTCCTAACCAAAAGGATCCAACACAATCTAGTTCAGAAAACACCATTAGCTTTAACAGAAGTATATATAAATCACAAGACAATTATGACAATACTACTCAAGAGAAAAGTAACTTAGAACTTTTTTCCATGACTTATAACCCACTTTAGTCTAAAAATGTGTGCATACAGTGTATTTCTTGCAGTAATGGTCAAATTTTAAAAATTTATTCTGCACCTACTGTACGCAAGACACAGCTAATAATGCATAAAAAGGTTTCCTACAACACAGCAGAAGCAATTAGGCCAAGTACACAAACGATTTTCAGACAAGATACAAAGCGATTTTCATTGAAAAAAACATGTTAACTGGATTAACATAATTGAATGTGCTTTTCAAGTATACTATATTTGACTTATTTAGGGCGACTTCTCTCCAAAACTATCAATAAATCTGACTGCTGTGTTGTACACAAACGGAAATCCCAACCCGAAAGAATATTCTGAACTCTCCCACGTCTCCTTGTAGATAAGTGCCTAGTGTTTCAAAAAGTCCGCAAGAGGGAACACCTGTACGGGCCAAGAATTTAACGGAAGCATTTCCAACTCTACTTTAAACCGAGCCCCTCTTTCTAAGCGTCTGTCGTCTGTTCCGTCTCACACTTCTCTCGGGGTCGGATGCTTCGCCCTTGCGCCCAGAACTGCGGTCACAGCCAACGCGGGCCGCGGGCCGCGGGATCCTGGAACTTCAGGAGACGCGAGGGGGCCGAGCCGAAACCCGGGAGCCACCGGACGGCAGGCGTCGGACACCGGAAGCTGGGTGGAGTCGCCGGGACAGCGTCTGGCCCGGGCAGCACCCCGACGCCCGGGGGCCGGCGGAGGGAGTGGTCACGTCGAGACCGGTAAACTTTCTGCACGGCGACGGGTTGAGTCCACCGCGGGGACCCAGGCGCGGTACAGCACAGTCCTCCCCGCCCCACGGCCGGCCGGACCCTGACTCCTTACCGTCCTGCAGAAGCTCTCGCACTGTCGCTGCAGCCACTCCACAACGCAGAGCCCCCAGGCCCGTCACGGCGGCGACGCCGTCGCCACCTTCCATGTTGGCAGGTGCCGAGCGGATGGCGTCAGCGGCGGGGCTGCCCCGCCCCGGTGATGACGCAGAATTCCCGCGCCGCCCGCCGCGCCGGCGCGCGACACCCGGCGGGCTGGCGAACCGGGCCTCGTGGGTACCGGAGGCGGCAGGCGCTGAGGGCCGGGGGCGAGGGGCCCGAGGGGACAAGGCCAGCGAGCCGGTCTGCTGTCCCCCGCCGCAGGCCGAGCGGCGCCCCGGAGCCGGGAGAAGGAGCAGGGGTGCCGGAACGGAGCCGCGGCGCTCGGCTCTACAGCGAGGGCCACGCGGCGCGGGGCACGAGGGCGGTCAGAGGGGTTTGGGAGCCTCACAGCTGTAGCTGGCTCTCTGTTGATTGGCAGTAAGTGGTAAAAGCTGGCGGGAAAAGGCTGCGGAAGAAAAGTTACTAAACGTTCTGAGTACTATACCAAACAAGCCTGAGCGCTTCTAATGCTCCTACCAACTCGTAAGCAGGTCTCATGCTGCCCTGCCTTATGCTTTCTCTCCGAGGGTTTTCCCTAATTTGTTTGATCTCAGCCTCGATGCCAAGAGGATCGATTGTTCTGAGAGGTCACAGGAATTGCCAAGAGTAGTATGTTCTGCGACTCGTATTAGGTTTCGTTATCCATAAAACGCAAAACTGATTTGTTTTTAATAACTATCGTTAATGGCGAATGGCATTGTCTGTGAATCATAGGGTGTTTTTAGTTCTTCCTTAGCTTTTTTTACACTGGAAGATTTTAAGAGTGCATAATATTCATACAATGAAAAGTTTTGAGCCCCTACTGTATGTACCAGGACGAGTTTACAAACAGAAGACAGAACCTATATCCAAAAGGAGGTAATAGGTAAGGTACAAAGGAGCCCATTTCAACAAACACTTGTGCCAGGTGCAGCGCAGTGGGTGTATTTACTTGCTTCAGGAGTTTCAAGTTTGACTGTACGTTGAAATCACCTGGAGAACATTTAATACTACTGATGCCTGCATCGGGTAAACTCAGAGATTGAGATTTAGTTGATCTGGGCTGTGACTTGGGTATATTGATCCTAAAAATCTTCCAAGTCGTGCTAACGTACAGTCAAGATTGAAAGCTACTGAATCGTTCAGCAAATACTGAGGAAGACCTTCCTGCCATTTACTGTGATTACACAAATGAGTAAGAATGAAACCATCCTTCCTACAGCCACTAAAATGAACTTGTCACTGGGTATTTTTCAGTCTTTATTCTTCTGTGATGTTTAAGACATTTATTCTGTCCTTTATAATAGTCTGGCCTCTAGGTTTTTGAATATCACCCTTCAGAGTTATTCCTCCCAGCTCAAATTCATCTATCTCAGTCTCCTTTGCACTCTCTTTTCTGTTACTTAAATGTTGATGCTTCTGAGGATTTCTTACAAGTTATGTCATCTTAAAGTGCCTCACTCATGTTATATTTTTAACTTGTGGCCTATGGTTAAAGACTCCCGACTTTCAGTAGTTAGACCGTGTAAAGTTATTTTTTTATCTGTTTCTAAGTTACTAAGGTCAGAGTTTGGAATATGAAAAGCAGAGACTGGAATATCAGAAGCAGCAAACCCTGAAGTGATGAAATTTTTTTCTGAAATGATATTTTAAGTACAGTATAGCACATATAAAACACTTAGGAACTACATAATTGCATCACTTATAATTCATGGGACTTTAATAAAAGTGATTTAGTGTTCAATTATGGTTGTAATTTAATACATTTAAATTTTTTAAAACAGTAAAGGTTCATTTGCCTTTTTTACAGGGTGCTGGGAATCGAACTCAGGGTCTATGCACTTGCTAAGCAAATGCTCTACCACTTGAGCTAAATCTCCAACCCTTCATTTGCTTTTTGATTTGCAAAGAATTACAATAAAAAATACCAGGATACTGTACTAGAGTTTTTCTCTTAATGCCTTTTAACTTTCCTGAATAAAGCAAGATATTTTGAAGTTCCAGTTGATTCCAGTATTATATAGAAAATAATTTAAGTCAAATTTACTGGCTTGTCAATGCCAAAGTAAAATAGAAAAAATGTGAAAGTAATATGAAAAATCATAACATGATACACTAGCAAAAATATCTTAGTTTTATACATCTTTTTTCCCCCACAACTCTCTGGTGGCGTTTTTCACATTTATTCCTCTTGTAAGTAAAAGCAGAATTCTGTAGTATCCTATTTGATAATGTGAAAAGAAGCTAAAACAATTTCTAAGCCCACAGGCCTGATGAAAAACACTGTTGGCATTTGAAATTGTCAGAATGTTGAAATTCATCTAGTGAAAGTACATTTTCACTATGCAAACTGATGATCTTTTTAAGATTTGAAACAAGTCTGTATTCATGAAGAGTGACTCCATACAAACCACAATATGTCAAGAAAGAAAAAAAGATCCAATAGAAATGTTTCATTCTGGGCAGCTGGTGAAAGTCTGTGCTCCAATGGTTCGATATTCAAAGTAAGTATTGTTAAATGGTTAATGAGCAGAGTGTAATATCCCTTTCATGCTCTGACTTTTGGAGGATGTCACCACCAAGCTCTTCAACCCCCAAGTCTGGGATATTTGAAGCAAAAAACAAACAACAAAAAATTCAGAGAAATCACCACCCTCTCATCTCAGGACGCAAGGTCACTAGCCTATCTACGCTCTTCTCTTTGCCTCTCAGATTTTTTCTAGTTGTCTGATATATGATACCCATGTTTTTTGCTTATACTTAGCAAGAATAGGAAAAAGTACATCTACCCCATCTTCCCTTAAGAACTCTCTCTAATAAATATTTAATAATTAATAAACTTGTAAATACTTATTATGGTATCTTCTAAATGTGTAATTAGAGGTTTATATGTTCACAGGTTGGCTTTTAGAACACTAGTGAGAAGATACGGTTGTGATCTGTGTTACACACCAATGATAGTCGCTGCTGATTTTGTCAGATCAATAAAAGCCAGAGACAGTGAATTTACCACCAACAAAGGTATGTGAAACCCATAGTTTGCTGACTTTGTAAAATTTAAGTTTTTTTCTTTACAAACTCAACCACTGTATCTAATCAGAGACACTATAATTTAAAGAGTTTATAATCCTTTAGTTTTTAAAATGTTTTCAGTATTTAAATATACCGGGTACGTTATAAACCCATTATGATAAACAGTGATCTGTATAAGCATAGGGTCATTCTTTCCTAAGGACTACCACCTTCTCTCCTAGACTATTACATAAAATAAACTCCTGTCTGAATCCTTATAATCTTATCCCATCCCAAACTATTCTCCAAACAGCCCAAGTAACTTGTCTGAAATATAAATGTGATCATGTCTCTTCGGTTTATAATCCTTCTTAGGCTCTGACTGCCTACAATGGTGGTTGTCATTGTGATCCCCACACCAGAGGCATTAGTATCATCTGGACACTTATCAGAAATAAAAAATTTCTAGCTCTACCGTAGAAACTGTATCAGAAACTGTAGGTGTGTGGTTTTGAAAAGCTATCCAGGTAATTCTGGGCTTGGTAAAGGTTGAGAAATTAAATTCCAGCATCTGAGGATATGTAAATCCTTCATAAGCCAGCCTCTAAATATGTCTCCTGCAGCCTTATCTGCCATTAGTTGCTTCCTACAGCCCACCTACTTTTTCTTCAAAATTACTAAAGTAAGTGTCTGAACATGCCCTGTTCCTGCACACTTCCCTGTGTAGACTGTCCTTCCCAGTCATGGCTACCCCTGATAGTCTCTCTCTGGCAAACTACTGTTCATGATTCTTAACCCAGCTCTCAAAGTTTGTAGCCAAAACTTTCCTGACCACTCTTCATTCATGCCGTCCCTTGTAAGCACAGACTATTGTTGCACTCACTTCTACTGCATTATAATTTCCTTGTTATGTGCCTGTCTCTCCTTCTAGCTGGTGGGTTCTTTGGTTTGTGTCCTCAGCATTTAACACAGTGTTGGAAATAGATGGTTGTTAAATTGAAAAATCTGTAGTTTGAGGTACAGAAGGGAAAAGCATCCTATACCCCTAGGAAGATAAAAGCAAATTCTTCTATCCTGTCATAATCCTATAAAATTGATGGATGGCCATAAAAGTCCTGAATCAGTGCAAGGGAGGGTGGAAGGGGTAATGCCCAGAAATCTTCATTTGATAAACACCTACAGTGAGCCTCATATAGGTGGTCCTCAAAAAAGCTTTATATGTTAAAATACATCTATCTAGAGATTATAACACTAGCCAAAGATAGTGAAACATGGGGCTGGGGCTTTAGCACAGTGGTTAGAGTGCTTGCCTTCCAAGCACAAGGCCCTGAGTTTGACCCCCAGCACCAAAAAAAAAAAAAAGATGGTAAAACATGTTTTTCAAAACCTAGGAAAATTCTGATACATTTGGGTACATTAAAATTTAAACTTACATGTAAGTGTACAGGTACACTCAAAGAACTAGAAAAAAATATACCAGATATCATCTATAATAGGGCTAATTTCTTCGTTAAGAAAATTATAAATGATAATAAGGACCAACTAACAAAATTACATATAGAAAATTGTGCAAAAAATATGAAGAAGGGCTGGGGATTTAACTCAGTGATTAGAGTGCTTGCCTTGTAAGCACAAGGGCCTGAGTTCAATCCCTGGCACCACAAAAAAAAAAAAAAAAGAAAGAAAAAGCTCACAAGATACAGAAATGTTTTATATACATTGTAGGATAAGTTGTGAGGCAACAAGTACTTTCATCCATATTGATATGTATCTATATGGGTAAAAAATGCCTATCCAAGTGATCATACTTGTAGGAACATTCCATGTGAATATACTCACAAAAGCATGTATATGAGAGTATCCTTATTGCAGCATTACTTAGAGGAGCTACAAATAAAACCAGTCTAAATAGTCTGTCCATACTGTGGAGTTTGCCACTGAGAAAACATCTGAATGCATCTCACAGGTACATCTGGAAAAGAACAGTAGGCATAGCAGTGCATGTAAAATAATCACATTCCTTTACATTTAACAGGTATACATAGACTCGCTCTAGAATACAATAAACTAATTCCCACCCTGAAGAAGGGGGTCTGTTTGTCAAGAGTGTAGGAAGACTTTGTTTTATCAAATTTTGTACTGTTTGAATTTGTACTTAAGTGTAAATACTTTTGATTTAAGATATTTTTAATGTTTTAATGTTATCTTATTTGAACAGATGCTACTTAGGCCAAAAGTATATTGGTATTTTGTTCTGTACAAACATTAGAGTTAGGTGGGGGTGTATTTGTGTTTGTGTGTATGTTTCTTCCCTGTGGATTTTAATGCTGAGCTATCGATTTTATCAGGTGATTGCCCACTGATTGTTCAGTTTGCTGCTAGTGATGCAAGACTTTTATCTGATGCTGCTCGCATAGTGTGTCCTTATGCGAATGGAATAGACATTAACTGTGGTTGCCCTCAGAGGTAAAGCTCAAAGAAGTTGGCAGAGTTTTCAAAAAGATTAGGAAAAAACTATGTGAACATGGTAAAATATCTTTCTGGTTTTCCAAAAATTAAAAAGTAAAGACATAGAGTTAAAGCACCAGGGCTCTGAACAAGAAAGAAGAGGGGAAAGTATAAGGAAAGATTACAGTATTTTGAAATATAACTTCATGCCAGGTGTGGTAGCTCCTGCCTGAAATCCCAGCACTCAAAGGCTGAACCAGGAGGATCTTTAGTTCAAAGGCTACATAGTGAAATCCTGTCTGGGGAAAAAAAAAATATATATATATATATATAACTTCAGAGATCTTTTCTGATGGCTGAAGTGGTATTTAGACCTTTGACAAGTATTTTGTCCCCTTCAATACTAGCATTTTTTTGTGTGGATCTGCCTTCAACCTCACCCATAAGTAATAGCATGAGAATCTCTTGTTTATGACAGTCCCTAAAATGTATTCTTACTATCGTATTTTTGTTCTAAAACCTGATTCTGGGGTTTGGGGATTTGGCTCAGTGGTAGAGTGCTTGCCTAGAAAGCACAGGGCTTTGAGTTTGATCCACAGCACCAAAAAAAAAACAAACCAAAAAACCAATCCTATGATTTAGGAAATACTGTGTGTTTTCTTCTAATTAATTAACCTTACAAGAAAGCCTTATTATAATCATTTTTTCTTTCTAGCCCCTAGTTAAGGTTTTGGTTGGGTTTAAGTGACTGGGTTTGAAGGATGGACTTAATTTGACAATAATAGCTCTACCATACTAGGTTATCTGTCAATTCAAAATGTGTCCAAAGAATAAAATCAAGGTTTTAGGTACAGCATAATCCAAATCAGATTACACATATTTGTATACTCATTAGGAGAGTTAAATAAGCTGTTTAGTGCTATTGGAATCCTGTAAGCCATAAATAATCGTTCTATCAAGACTTAATAAAACCTCTTGTTACACACAATAAGCATCAAATTAGGGCTTTAAAAAATCTGAAATAATTGCAGTTAATTTCAAATACTTAAATCTGTTTTGGTTGAATGAATTCTAATTTAATATTCTCACCTGCCAGTGGAAACTATTCCCTGTGAGTACTTTTTGATCTGGGAACAGGTTTTCCTAATCTCATTGGTCCACTTAAAAAAGTTGACCTGTGAATTTTAAAAATCTGTTTCATTTCAGATCACTAGATAGAGAAGTACATAGATGCACTTACATTTCAATGCTTTTAGAATTTCATTTTCTCTTGCTCTGCCATTTATAATTCATTTGTTGCTGCATCTGCTTTGTAAAGGTGGGCGTTGGCAGAAGGTTATGGAGCTTGCTTAATAAATAAGCCAGAACTTGTTCGTGATATGGTGAAACAAGTACGAAATCAAGTGGAAAACTCCAGATTTTCAGTTTCTATTAAAATAAGGTAAAGATAATGTAATCTATAATAATAACATTTAACCTATGAATGTAATGAATTGGTAATTCATTTCTTAAGAAATAAAAGTATTTCTCTTTTGCGTAGTGATGTGGGAGTGTCTGTCCTAAATAAACTAGTAGCTGGTATATGGAAATGTTGAAACAAGATATTTAGTAAATAAGTATATACCCTAATTTTTATTTATAATCCTGAATAACTTCCTCTTTTTATTTTTTTTGTTCTGTTTTGTTTTTTAGTGCCAGGGATTGAACTCAGGGCCTTGTGCTTGCTAGGCAAGTACTCTATCACTGGAGCTTAATCCCCAACCCTCTCTTTTTATCTTTTAACAAAAGTAAAACATCCCTTTACTAAAAGATTTCACCAAACTCTCAACTTTTCCAAGTACTATTTAATTACATTCCTGGTACCAACAGTAGAAAATAGGAAAGACAGCAGGTACAGGCGAAAGACAGCCAGGCATGGTGGTGCACACCTGTAATCTTAGCAGTCTGAGAGGCTGAGGCAGAAGGATCACAAATTCAATCCCAGTCTGGGCAAGTTAGCAAGACCCTGTCTTAATATAGGTAAAAATAAAGGGCTGGGAATGTAGTTCAGTGTGAAGGCCCCAGGTTCAATACCCAGTGAGAGAAGGAAGGAAGGAAAACTAGGAAATACATTGGCACTAAAATTTCAGAATTTAAAAAAAGAAACAGGAGGCCGGTGTGATGGCACAGGCCTGTAATGCCAGCATTCAGGAGGCTAGGGCAGGAAGATCAATATGAATTCAAGGTCAGGCTGGACTACATAGTGAGTTCAAGTCCATCCTGAACTACAAAGCTAGACCTTGTCTCAAACAAACAGGGATCAGTGTTTTTTGGTGACAGGTTAAAGAGATAAAGTATATTCTCCTTAGGGGTGGAGGCGTGCATATCAGCTATTGAGACAGCATCTGTCAGTTCATCTGTGACAGTGTTTTGCTAACTTCTTCATTTATCAGTCCAAACGGATGTGCACTAGGTAAGATGAAACTTATTTGTCAACTATTGTTGCCAATAGTGAAATAACTTAACTTTGAGATCTTCAGTGGGAACTGATCCCTAAACAGAACCTCACTTAGATGAAGTAAAAATGTGATCTAGCAAAGCTAACTAAATAACGTAGTGGGTGAAATACCATTTTTAGTTTGTTAATTAAAATGTTAGCATTAAGATTTGTGTGCCGTGAACAGATACATGCAATTTTGAAATAACAGGATCCATGATGACCTTACAAGAACTGTAGACCTTTGTCGAAAGGCTGAAGCAACAGGAGTTAACTGGATTACAGTCCATGGAAGAACTGTTGAGGAAAGACATCAGCCAGTCCACTATGATGCCATTAAAATAATAAAGGAAAACATGTCTATACCTGTAATTGCTAATGGAGACATCAGAAGCTTGAAAGAAGCAGAAAATGTGTGGCAGATTACTGGGACAGATGGTAAGCAAAAAGTACTTGGATTTTTTTATCTTTTAATTAGAAAAAAGTAGAATGGGGGAGTAATGTCAATTTGATTTTCATTATTTTTCTTTTGCACTGAGCCATATTTTCCCAGCTGACTGATTTAAGCTAAGCTAAGCAATTTATTAAACTGCTGTTAACTCTTCTACTTTGAAACAACAGATTATTAACTGGAGTAAATGAATTCAGTAACTTTTCTACTACCACCATATCTAGTGCCCAGTTAGGAATCTTCCAGACAGCCTATTAGTAAAATAAAGCACCTAGAATAGAAATAAGTAAGTGAAAAGTTCATTAACCAAACGAACTCAAAATTGCTACATTCTCACCCCCTCCAATTACTTGCATACAAACTAAGCCAGATGGTAACTGTGGCTAGATGGGAGAATGCATATAAACAGTGAAAGCAGCCCAATTTATAACCATCTGGACTTACTTTAAAGAAAAACTAAAGGCTAATTGTTTGATGTAGAAGTCCTTTAAAATTAAGTACATTTACTTTGTTAATGTACAAGTAAGTACATTTAACTTGATTTAGGAAAGATACCAAAGTAAATTGTTTTATTATTGACATAAATATCAGTAATTAATGACGACACTGTGAAACCTTGTAATAAAACCTTAATATTAGTTTTATATTTGTTTCATTGATTTTGAACTAATAACCGTGGATTTTTAATGTATGAATGAATATACTGTGCTTTAATTTGTAGGTGTGATGGTTGCAAGAGGACTCTTGGCAAACCCAGCCATGTTTGCTGGATATGAGGAAACCCCACTGAAATGCATCTGGGACTGGGTTGACATCGCTCTTGAACTTGGAACTCCTTTTATGTGTTTCCATCAACATTTAATGTACATGATGGAAAAAATAACTTCAAGGCAGGAAAAAAGAAAATTTAATGCTCTATCAAGCACATCGGCAGTTTTAGATTACCTTACAGACTATTATGGCATTTGACTGGACTTTCCAAATTATTTTAATATATACTTCATTTTGTACCTACAATGAAATCATACGAAGTCAAATCTTGGTTTTTACTTTAAATGATTGGCTGTCAAAGTTTAGTATAAGAATAATCCCTGGGAGCATTTTTTGAAAATGAGATTTAGACTGCATCTGCAGATTCTGATTCAGTAACTCAGGTGGACCCAGAAGCTTAGTTTTTAAAGAGGAGTCCAAGAGCTGGGGGAGTGGCTCAGTGACAGAACCCTTGCCCTGCATGTAGAAGGTCCTGGGTTCTATCCTCATCACCGCCAAAAAAATAAACTTTTCCTAAAATAGGCCTCAAACATTCTGGTAATCCTAGGTCCAAACATTAACAAACTCTGCTCTGGACCTTGTGGATTTGGGGAGGGGGGTGTGGAGGAAATGGGGTTATTTTTTACTTTTTCTAAAGGAACCATGTTTTTTAACACTTTAAATAAAGCATCTTATTTTAATACTAAGAAAGTATGACTCACATTGTAGTTATAAGTTAACAGGACTATGTTTTTAATAAAAATAAATGTAGAGAAGTGGTAGAACAAATGCCAATATACATGTAAAATGAAAAAGAACAAATTATGAAAGAATTCTACTCAGGACTTACATTAAAAATCCAAATTAGAAAAAAACAAAAACAAAAAAAATCCAAATTAGAAAATCAGACTAGTACATTTACTAATTTAATTAGGTGTGATGTGTATAGTTTAAAACTCAGATTGTATGGAATTCCGAATGGCATCAAACAGTACATTTAAAGCCTTCTAGATACTTAGATTTCAGAACTCGATAATACCCGTACCTAAAAGGATGAAAGTAATTGTGGCCCCCTATGTCTTTGGTTTTTTGTTTTGAGACAGAGTCTTGCTCTGTAGTCAGGGTGGCCTTGAACTCACTATGTAGCTGGCCCAGACTGGCCTCAAACCCATGTCCATCCTCCTCCCTCAGCCTCCTGAGTACTGGGGTTACAGGCATGCGTGACCACACCCAGCCTATCCTTTTTTTTTTTTTTTTTTTTTTTAGTGTATCCAATACATAATAATTAACATTGGATTTGGGGAATTGGTACATATACATGTCATTTTTTTATCATTTTCAATCACTACCTCACCCTACACGCCCCCTCCCTAGTAGTAAAAAATGTGATAGCTAGTCTGCAGATGATTATATATTTGAAATATTTCCTGGAGAGTAACAATCAGGTTTTGAGAAACTAATTTTCATATTCTTCTTAGTGATGCTAGTAATTTTTATGCTCGCGGCAATTGATAATTGGAACTCTAAACCCCCTTGGCTTGGGAATTTCACTGATAGATTTTGTAAGTATTCAATTTGCACTGCAAGAATTAGGTATCTCAGGTTGAAGTAAAAAAATTGTAGCTGAATATTCTATTATGTCAAAATTATTACAGAAACCAATTATCTGGGGGCTGGGGATTTAGCTCAGTGATTAGAGTGCTTGCCTTGCAAGCACGAGGCCCTGAGTTCGATCCCCGGCACCACAAAAAAAAAAGAGACTGCAGAAACCAATTATCTAAAAATGCTTAATTCAAGTTTATGTGCAGTAAATCAATTTTAACAAGCATTCTACTGTGCTATTTTTCTTAGACACATCCTGTGCTTTTGTCACCGTATGAACAAAGCTTAGGGTCACAACGCTAATCAAAAGGAGGAAGCTAGGAGAGATGGGGTTTTTTTGTTTTGTTTTGACAGATTTCATTCCCTTTATTTTTCTTGTGTAAAAACCCTTATGTTGTAGCTACTGCTGGAGCTTGAGTCCTCAGGACAGAGACTTTGGTATGAGTTTTCACAAGATGGTCGGTGAATTCCTGGTAGGGAGACTCGATGGATACACTCTCTTTCCAGCAGTCAGGGATCAAGTGGCTGTATGTCTTGGAGATGGCATCAAAGGTGGCCTTAGCAAAGTTGCCCAGAATGGCAGTATTTTTGTTTTGTTTTTGGGTGCTGGGGATCAAACTCAAGGACTTGCGCTTAGCCAAACCCCCAGTCTTGAGTTTTACTGGAAATAATAGTGCCTGGATTTCCAGGAGGGGTCCCCAGTGGGTTGCCGCATGGCCCCCCCATCCAGAGCTAAGCAGAGCACAGGAACTGCTCATCTCAGTGGTCACCTATCACAAGTGGCTCACTGACTGGATTTAGAATGACCAGTTGGAACTCAGTCTCACCCACTTAGTAAACATGTAGGGTTTGAGGATGGGGATTTAGCTTAGTGGTAGAGCACTTGCCTAGCTAAGCACAAGGCCCTGAGCTCAAACCCCACACCAAAAAAATACTGTCAACAAGCAGTTAAGGGAAACTGGGGTTGTAAAGAATGACTGGTTATTTTGCATTTTAAATTCCTGAAAACTCAGGAGTTTAGTAGGGGTGGGGCTGTGTTCCATGTTGCCTGAGGAAGTTCAATCTCAGGCCAATGTCCTAGTTCACTGTCTTCTCTGGTTTTAATTCTTATCCATATGCCTTATCACCCAGTTGTATCTCAACTTGCTCACTCAATAACCAAACCAACCATTTTTTATACTTTCACTTTCCAGTTTTGCACTTTTTTAAAAAATGCTTTTTGTCAAATGCCTTTTCATTTGAAAAGAACAGTATGGGGAGGTATGGTCAGAACTTGCTCATGTTGATATTTGTCAATCAACTGAAATCAGGATGTACAGTGGCTGTCCTGACAGTGCTGATGACAAGAGGTGGGTGGGCCAGAGAGCAGGGGGTGTTGGTCAGGGTGGTGGGAGAAGGAGGCAGCGAATCACTTATAAATGGCACCGAAGCAGGATCCAAAGCCCAAGTTCCAGGAAGTTAAATAAGTACTGTGCTTTTAATGGGCTTCTTATTTATGAAAGCAAAGCATGCAGAGGTTGCCATAAAGGCCAAACAAGCGAAGTACTTTGTACATTACAGTGGTTGAAATAAAAATGCGGACGAATGGGTTGCAGAAAGAAGGGTACTCAAATATGTGGACACCAATCTGCAGAAACAGAACTTGAAAAAGCCAATTAGGAGCAGTATGCAGAGGAAAAGAGGGGTTGTTCCAGGAAAGAAGACATCTGGTCTGCAGCAGAAAAATGTTGAAAAGAAAACAAAAAAGAACAAGCAAAAAACCCCTGGTAATGGAGATGGTGGACACCTCAGCCTCCTTGGAAGAGGGCCAGCATAGATCCGGCTGTTGAAAAAGGAACATTTATGAACAGAGTTGAAGTTAAAGATCCCTAAAGAGCTAAAACCATGGCTTGTTGATGACTGGGACTTAATTACCAGACAGAAACAGCTCTTTCATCTTCCTGCCAAGAAGAATGTGGACTTCATCCTAGAGGACTAGGCAAATTATAAGAAATCTTGAGGAAACATGGATAATGAGGAGTACACTGTTAATGAGGTTGTAGCAGGGATAGAATACTTCAATGTAATGCTGGGCACTCAGCTCCTCTACAAATTTGAGAGATTACAGTACGCTGAGGTCCTTGCCGATCACCCTGATGTGTCCATGTTCCAGGTGTATGGAGCACCACATCTTCTGAGATTATTTGTATGAATTGAAGCAACACTGGCCTATACACCTTTGGACGAGAAGAGTCTTGCTTTATTACTGAATTATCTTCACGATTTCCTCAAGTATCTGGCAAAGAATTCAGCAACTTTTTTTACTGCCGGTGATTATGAAGGGGCCCCTCCTAAGTACCGTCAGAAAGCAATGTGAGAGGCACTCACCTGTGTTTGAATCTCTGTAAATGTTTCTGTTCCTAGTCCTTCTCTGGTACAAATGATGTCCTTTGAAGATGTTAATGTATAACAGAGTTGTTTGATTTTAAACAGAGAAAATAAAAGGGGTTACAGCTCCTTTTTTCCTTTTTTTCTTTTCAAAGTTGCTACCAGTGTATTCAATGATGGAAAACAGAGACAGTGTTTTACTGCCTAGTCGACAAAGCAGCTTTTGAATGCTGGTGGTTCTATTCCTTTGACACTACACACTTTTATAAAACGTGTTAATGGTATATGACAAAACGCTCTAATTTCTAGTACCAAAGATCCAATTCAGTGTATATATTACTGAATGCACTCATCCATTTGTGCATTTATTAAGCAGTGCTTAAAGAGCCCATCTTTTTGCAGGTCATCCATGTTGTTCCTTAGGCATTCTATCTTTGCTCAAATTGCTGAATAATTTTCTGGGCCGGGTGTGGTGGCACACGCAAGTAATCCCAACACTCGAGAGGCCGAGGAAGGAGATAGCCAGTTCAAAGCCTGCCTGAATTACACAGCAAGACCCTGCCTCAAAACACAAAAACGACAAAAACAATTTTCTGATGGTTAATATATGCTTTTTCCCCCTTCTGTTAACATGCCAAGTACATGTGTGATAAATATTAATTTAAAAAAGACTGAGTTAGATGTGTTTTATATTTTGTAATTACATGTTTCCAGTATTTAATGGTTCCCCAGTCTCCAGGAAGATAGTTTTCCTTTCTCTCCAGATGAGCTGTCAGTACTGGAAAAGGGTCTTGAATAATCTCTCTATATCCAGACATGTAGAAAACCTGGAAGAAGGTAACTGAATGTCACCCCCAGACCCGCTTCGCTACCTCGCCCGGACAGCAGCCCAGCGCGGATTTGCTTCCGGCCCGTCTGCCCCGCCGCGGGGAAGGCGAGGCAAAGTGCGAGTCCCGCGGGGCCTGGCTCGCCCGCGTTCGCACGGACCAGGCGCGGCCCCCCAGCCCGGGCCCTGAGCGGGCGGAGCTCAACTCGGGACCGTCGCGCGCGGGCGGACGCCGCGGCCCGCTAAGCGGCAATTACCGCGCGCCAGCTCCGCAGCGGCGCCGCCCGGCCGGGGAGGGGGCGTGGCCTCGGCGTCTGACGTCCCCGCGTCGCGCGCCGCGGAGCGCGCGAGAGCCGGACGGCCGCAGCGGTAAGGCGCGGAACCGGGGCGCGGCGAGGGGCCGGGCCGGGCCGGGCCGGGCCTGGGATACGCGGTGCCGCGCGGCTGGAGGTCGGAGGCGGGGCCGGGAGCCCCGGCCCGCTGACCCCGTTTCCTTCCTGAGGAGCGAAGTAAAACAAGCGTTTGTCTGTTTAGGTGTGAAGACACGACAATGACCATCCAGTGGGTGGCGGTTGCGACCTTCCTGTATGCGGAAATAGGACTCATTTTGCTCTTCTGTGTACCTTTCATTTCTCCTCAGAGGTAGGAAACCTTCCCGCCGTTAACACTAAATGCCTGATGAGCTCCTGCGGCCTGCGGAGTGCGATACGGAAGACGCTGAGAGAAAAAGCTCTGGGCGCCCACCGTGTAAAGCTGCTCTTTAACATCTTCGCTTTGCATAATTATGTGTACAAATGAAACATTTTTCCCTCACTTCTCAAAGGAAAAGAACCCAGCTCTTTTGACTCTGTTGATTATAGGTACACTAAAACAGTACTTGTACTTTTGACACCTGTCCTGTCGTGTCATCAGATTTTACCTTCCTTTCATGGTTCTGAAGAGAAGATGAGATAAATCAGTATAAATGGATAAATTGTTGGCATACAGCCTGGGTGCACAAATGTTACTTTGGGGCAGGAAAATGGTCATTTAAAAACCGAAACCAATAATTGATTCTTAGTTTTGGCCTTACACGAGCAAGATACAGTTCCATGAATGGCTGTTTTACCACATTTTATTTCCCTCAAAATTAACGTATATTAAAAGGCCGAATATAAAAAATATCAAACCTTGTCTTTAAGTAGTACTAAGCATTTTAATTAAACATTGACTCACTTTATCGTTGTAACAGTCTACTCACTAGTTTTAGATCCAGGAGTTTGATAGTGTGGATGATGAAACACGTTTCTCATAAAAAAATGTTGCAAGGAATTTGTTTGTACTCGTGGTATTCAAAAATATGGCTTAAGTGAGATCCTAGAGATAACCCACTTTAAACCATAGCATAATACAACCCTGGGACTGGAAGAAAAGAAAGTCTTACCTTGGCTTAGAGTCCAGGTAGTCTTTTACAACTCCTGATCCTCTACAGTTCACTTCTGCCCTTGTCTGTCAGCTCACTATACCATGGCTTTTTTCTTCCTTACTAAAGAAAAAATTAGGGTTGGGGATTTAGCTCAGTGGTGGAAAAGAAAAAAGTTAAATCATACCATAGTAGGAAGGATCTTCAGTAATTTCACTTAGCCCATTCTTTCAGTAGATCACCTACTGAAATCCAGAGAGGGCAGATGACCTGGCTGAGGTCCAGTGACAGGTCTGTGACAGGTTCCACACAAAAGTGTGGCTTTCAGTCCGGGGCTCCTTCTCCTCACACCAACTCTCCTTTCAAATCTTCAGTAGCACCTGTCTTCCTTCCTGATAGTATTTGCAACAAAAACTCCTGTATATTGAAGAGAAAGCTCTTGTTTATAAATACCTAATTTATAGATAAGGCTTAAAGATTTAGAAGTAACTTTTGGGGCTGGGGATTTAGCTCAGTGATTAGAGTGCTTGCCTTGTAAGCACAAGGGCCTGAGTTCGATCCCCGGCACCACAAAAAAATAAAAAAAAAATAAAAGTAACTTTTGTCACTTGACTTTTTTTCTGCATCAAAGTGAGTCATAAATTATACATGAGTCTTTTTCTTCCTGCCAAATAGTTTTTTACCTATTTTGATCAAGTACCTATTAGATACGTGTATATGTGCAAATTCTCTCCTGTACAAAAAGTAAGAAAATATGGTATATATACAGTATGTCCTTGCAGTATTAATGTTATATGTGTATCACCATAGTCTTCGAAGAAAAGTCTTCAGTCTTCCTGTAGTCTCTGTTTTTTCTCAGATGACCCAGTGGTTACAGGCACATGCTTGGAAATCATTTCCTGGGTTTATATCCCAACTCTTGCTAGTACTCTTCAGTCTATCTAGACTATTTATGTTCACATCTCATTTCCTCTGTTTAGATCTTATCTGGGTAGAAGGTAAATCACGTAAGTATGTGTATGAAAATTACATGGGTTTATACATATGTAAAAATTAACCAAGGCAGATAACACTTTTTCATATATCTGTGTGTGTGAGTGTTTGTGTGTGTATGATAATTTTTTAAAATCTCTCACGGTTAAAGTAGAGAAACTTTTACCTGGAGATACTAAAAATGTACTATATAAGATTAATGACTGTATATTAAAAGGGCTGAATATTAAAAGTATCAAACCATGTCTTTAAGTGTAATAATAAGCATTGTAATCTAAGCATTGACTCACTTTATCCTTGTAACGGTCTACTCACTAGTTTAGTGAGGGTCGGAATAATGAATGTATAGAGTTAGATAAACCACCTCCTGAAGTGTTGCTAATTGTTAGACCAATAGACTTTGTCATTTCTGACTGTAAGAATTTCTTCTTTAAGGTTTTGCTCATGTGCGTTTAAAAGTTGTTTTCAGCTTGGAATGTTTAAGGCACCAGACAAAAGATAGTCAGGTTATTAAATTTTAAAGAATTGTTTTCTGTTTCATTAGATATTCTCTGTCCTATCAAAGAATTAATAAATATTAAAATGAAATTTCTGTTTTTACTTGCCATGCTTTTGCTAAAATGTTACTTAGGTATTTGAAAGTATTTGAAAACCTACTTTATTTTTATACTTAATGTAATTGTATTGCTTTACAGATGGCAGAAGATTTTGTCATTTAATGTCTGGGGTAGAATTGCTACTTTTTGGAACAAGGCTTTCCTAACAATTATAGTCTTATTGATTGTTCTATTTCTAGGTAAGTAATAAATTCCCTCCTTTATTTATTTATTTATTCTTTTGGTGCTGGGGATCAAACCCAGGACCTTGTGCTTGTGACGCAAGCACTCTAATCACTGAGCTAAATCCCCTCCTTTAAATAAGCATAACTGAAAAAAAAAGCATAACTCTACTTCTTTTTTAATGACTCCTTGGTTTTTAATTAATAGGTATTGTTGTTGACATACAGTTGACTTTATACAGTATATTGACAGTAGATAGAGTAGATACTGATATCTTGATACGCAGTAGATACTATTCTGTATGCAGAAGCGTAAATTTCAGGAGAGTTCAGTGGTTCTTTACATCTTTTAGATTATCCTAAGGTTATGTAATTGCATCAGTGCTAGCCATTTTTTCAGAGTTACCAGTTGTTATATCTCATGGTTACTAGTTATACAGTTCTTTGTTACAGTAGTATCCTAGAGCCTTAGCTGTTAGGAAACAAAGGAATAGAATCTTTATAGTCTAAAAAGGAATCTTAGCTGTAGGGTGTGACTCTTGATTAGATCCTGGTATTTTAATATGTATGTGCAAATATTCCAAAATAAAAAAAATCTCTAAATCCAGAACACTTCTGGTCCCATACATTTTGGATGAGGTTTTTCATCCTGTCTGAAATGTTCATGTTAACATTATTTTAGAAATTAAAAGTAGAGCTTTAAAGGTTCTTGTCAAAACAAAAGTCCATGAGTCTTAATAATAATCACCGTGGGTTTTTTGGAAGTAATATTGAGTTCAGAGAGATTGACTTGTCTAAGATCATCCAGCTGCTTCTTTAAGTATCATTTCTTGGCTTTTTTTTTTTTCTCCAGTTTTTTTGAAACACAGTCTCACTATGCAGTTCAGGCTGGCCTTGAAGTCACTGTGTAGCCCAGGGTGGCCTTAAACTCAGCAGGACCCTCCTGCCTCAGCCTCCTGAGTGCTGGGATTACGGTCATGTGCCACCACACCCAGCTCAGTAATTTAGCTTTTGATACACATTACAGAATATGTTCTCCTTTCGGAATTTCATGACAGCTGTGTTATAGGTTAAGTTTTACTGGGGCCAACCCGAGACTATAACCACCATGTCTGACATTGTTTCGTGAGAAAATCTATTTCATGTTCCACACTACCAGCCTCTGAAATAGAATCAGTCCTGTTTATAAAACTGAGTATCTATTGTGAAGATGGTTTAGTATTGTTGAAAACAGGAAAGTAATTGTATCGTGAATGGGTTTGTGCCTTATTTCAAAATGTCAGTATTCGTCTCATGTTCTGTAAATATTAATGCAGTGAATCTTCAGCTATATAATGAAGCACAGCAAACTAGTAAAGAGATAAAGAAAACCGGTCCCTGCCCTGCTCCAGCTAGCTAGATGACCTTTGGAATGGTATTTCATCTCTGAGTTACTCATCTGTGACACAAAGAGAAAGAGATGAATAACCTCAGCATCTCCACCTACCTCTAGAAGAGTGTTGTGAAATTCAAACTCTAAAACAATCCTCAGAATTTCTTCTGAAGGCTGCCCTTTATCTGTATAAGAGAGGGGAATCAT